>JAODAL010025389.1:0-58724 GCA_025379985.1 Phyllomedusa bahiana
GTAACATATGTAAGATATGAAAATATATGTTAACACTATAATTTTATATATATACCACACACAGGAAAAGTCCCCTAATAGTGCCCCCCATCCCACAGTCACAAAAAGCACTTAAAACATATGTGATACAATTTATTACTCTGGGGATGAACATGTTTTTGGGGAGCTATGTATGTGTATATAACTTTATAAGATTGACTTTAAAATTTTAGGTTCTCTACATATTTGGAATTTAGGGGGGGGGGGGGGGAATTTCCCTGTGGGGGGACTGAACCCCAAAAACCCCTTCGTTGTAAAACCAACACTCACCGCTAAAACCATCCCCAAGTCGTTACATGCTGAGCATTTTTCTTCTCTAAAAGCTGTTTTGCTTCTCCCCCCCCACTGTTTTCATTTCGTATCATGACAGCAAGCAAAGATCTTTACTTAAAGGGACATTTGTCCTTGTAGTTGGAAAAGGTCTCTCCCTGTTGTCAGTAAAATTTGGTTTTAAAATACCACTAAACAAATTTAAAGCTGCTGGCTTTCGGGTTGTAAACTAAAGATATAAAGATATAATAGGGCTTGCTGCAGCTTGTGGCAAGGCTGCAGACATAAGCAAGCAGGGGGCTACAGAGCTGTTCTACCCAAAACAACCTTCTGCATCCCCTGTTTAAAAACAAAATGAATGTCACAGTTCTTCAGTGGGGGGGAACCCCCTGGGGGGGGGGAGACCCCCTGCTGAAGGGAACCCCCCCTGGATTTCAAACTCAATTGAAAAAATTTACAAAACAGCCGAGCACTCAAACGTAAATCCCCCTTTTAAGGGGTTAAAAAAATAAATAAAATAGAGGTTTGCATCCTGTTGGTGTATTATGTCTTTCTACAGCATTTGTGATGGGCACAGAACTGTAGCTACTGAAGAATCTCTTTTCAGGAAGCCCAAGGCCCTGTTCACAAAAGGCTTAAAATGGGCCCATTTTGGGCCGTAATTACGCGCCAAGTGCGCCAATACGGGCCAAAACGGCCCCCTTTATTACGGGATTCACGTTTTCATAGAAACTATGGATTACGTCTCCCTCCCCACCCGGGAATCGGAGAGGAAAAGCCCGGACGTGAAGGCAACCTTTCAAGGACCAAGAAGAAAAAAAAAAACGTCCAGCTACGACCCAAAAAAAGTTAAAATGTTCCACTATATTTTTTTGAAATCCGTTTAAAAAAACAATACAATATTCCAAAAAAAGTCGCCTTGTCGCCCCTTTTTGGAGATAAATCTCCTTATCTGACATGTTAGAAAAAAATGCTCACCCTATATAATTTTAAAAACTGTTATGCCGATCTTGGTTTACAAATCAAATGACGTGTGCATTTAAATGATGTATTCTAAAATCTTTCATATTACCAAATTTAAAAAAATAAAAACCAAGAAAAAAAACAAAATCAAGGGAAAAAGTCAAATCAAAATAAGACATAGCAAATCAGTCTTTTGTTTAACCCTTAGGCACTGTACCCCAACTATAAACCACCGGTTCTCTACGAGTAATTTCTTTCTATAGTCTCCGCCCCTTTGTGGTTTACTGACTTTTTTTCTATACCCTGTACCTTAAAATTCATAGTATTTTCCTCTATTTTTTCTCTATGAGTGTCGAGTCCCATTGAAATTCCAACTTTAGCTGGTTTTTTGTGTATGGGACAAATGCCTGCAATACGAGTTTTTGGGCGAGGTTTGAAGTACAACCCACGTATTGAAACGTTACATTCTACACATGTAACCAGGTATATAACGTAACGTGTGTTACAATTTAAAATAAGAGTTATTTGAAAGGATTCATTCTTAGATGCAGAATTGAATTTTTCGGCACATATCAAATGTTGGCATGTAATACATTGTGTATGTCTGCATTTATAAGTACCTCTTATTGATAACCAATGAGTTTTAGGATTTTGTTGTGTAGAAGTAATTACACCCTGCAAATACACCGTGTGAACCTAGCCTAAATGTCAGTGCCAGATGCAGAAGAAGCCTCTTGCTGTAGGTATATACAGATTAGAGATAAGCAGTGTCTATGTAACACCAGTGATCTGAATACAGGTTTGAGATTTTTTTTCCTATCATTTACAGGCATATCAAAGGAAAATGTCCGTCAAACTGTGAAGTATATTCAAGAACTGCTAATGAGATCATTTTATTTGAGGTATATATGTCAGTGGCCTGAGTACAGTGTCTCAATAACAGGGTACAGACAGTGGGTGGTTTACCCAAGTCACAGGAGCAGCTTCACTAAACAGTCTCAACCCCAGCTTTGTAGAAGCCTGAAGAGAGTGCTATTACCCCGTATGCATGCACTCCTAGTCTGATGCTAGATGCCTTATGGCACAGCTGTACAGTATGTAGGGGTGTGACTTCATTTTACAAACCAGTATCCAATCTCCACATTCGCAGGTTATGAATTCTTCAGCACTCCATGAGGTTCCCAGTTCTCAAACAGCATCACAATCAATCAATTCCCCACTGAACTCAATTCATATACAAATCATCACAAACTCAATAGCTTTTGCATAACATTACTTGTATTAAAACTATATAAAAGTGTCCCCCTATAAAATAAATATTAATTTAGGACAACATTGTTGTTGGAAATAACTCTATGAAAATCAGGTAGTTGGTTCTCAGGCCCCAAAATGTCATCAACATAATGCAACGTGAAGATGAAAGAAACATAAGCAGATACATAATCCAGATAAAGCAAGTCCTTACATATAACATCAGAATGAGCTGCTGGAAATCACTTTCTATGATGACAGGAGCTCCTTTGGGTCATGTATTTTATACAGAAACAAGAAAATGTGGGCAGCCTTACCTGGTGCTCAAAGGAGCCGCTCATCCAGGCACATGTAAGAGCAGTAAGGGTATGTTCACACGGTGTATTGCCCCGTGTATAGTACACGCCGCAATCCAGAGGGTGCTTTGGAGGCATGTGCTGATCAGCGCGTATTTCCAAAGCACGGATGTCCAGCAGCCCGCCGGCCCCATTGACATGCATTGTTCGTGGCGTGTAATCACCGCTAACAATTGGCATGTCAATTCTCCCCCCACGCATACAATACGATTGTATTGTATACGCAGGGGGACGCACAATCCATAACTCTCTATGAGAGCTATGAATTACCGTAACTGCGGCGGGCATTTCGTTGCGTATAAAGCGCAATACGCTGCAATATGTGCGCCCAAATAAGCCGTGTGAACATCCCAAAAAGGTCATGTACTGTACTGTACAGAGGTGCTACAAGACCGCCAATCAATGCATGTACTAACACAGTGGTATTACAAGTAAAATATTCATGATAGTTGGCCAGATCACTGTCTGGGACATTGTATCTTGGAACCAGACTCAGCATACAGTGTCTCAGGAAAGACCATTGTATGATGAAAAAATTGTATCCTGAGGCCATTGTAACCTGAGGGACCACTGTAGTTTAACATCATTATTTTTTCAATGCTACATATGGACATTGTTCAAAGCCTGTGATCTTCAATGTAGTCTCACTTACACGTCCACGCTTGTTTGACAAAGGGGACGGTTCCTCTGAAACGTCACACGGGTATGCTGCAACACCACTTGCTGTCTCTGCCGAATAATCCATGGACTATAAGTAGATGCAAGTGATCTTCACATCAAAATAAAATTTAATCCGTTCTCATAATAATAATCAAAATACTAAATGCAGTGGGTGAAATATATATATATATATACTGTACATTATGGTGACTCTTAAAAATGAGAGCGGAGAACAGCCCTCCACTCTCCCATTGAGATGCACATGTTCCGTCCGGAAACCGGACGGAAGATTGTGCATGTTCAATGTTTTTCGCCGGTCCCCGCGACAAAACCGCCGGGGGCGGAAAACCCGTGGTGGGTGCTGCACGGGTTTTTCCATAGACACAATGGCTCATTTTGGGCCGGTTTTTCAGGCGTCTGAAAAACCGAAAAACCCGGGCAAAAAAAACCCGGCCAAAAAACCCGGGGCGGGGGACATGCCCTAATTCCACTAAGGGCCACCTGGAAATGCTGTCCAATTGCAAAAACAATTTACACAAATGCTCCTCTTCATAAGTGGAACAACTTCAGGGGGTAAGACCTTTGAATTAACCCCTTTTACTTTTTGACCTTGTGCTAAGGGCCACCCTAATGTACATAAATGAAAACTCACCATATTTATGTAGGTCTTTTCTTCTGTCATGTCCCTATTGCTTGAGGATCAATAGGTCAGACCTTCACTAAAAATCTGTCCAAAGAACTTTGCTTCTGCCTTTTCCTCAGCATGTTATGGAAATGTGACATTGGTCATTCCAGACAATGCTATTGCTTTGTTGAGATGGTTCTTGTCTGCAAAGTGTTTGACTTCCATCGATTTGGCAAGGATTTCCCTGACTAATGAAGTAGGGGCTTCCTCAACCTCTCCTCATCATCAGGTCCAGGCTACACACCCTTGAGTTGCATTCCAAACAGATAATTTTATACCAAACAGGATGTATACCAAGTTGGATTTATACTGAGGTACCACTGAAAATTTATGAAAAGCTAAGGGTTTTGTGAAAATTTTTGCTATGAATTGAGTTTAGCAGCCATTAAAATGATTGGTATGTGTACACTGCATAAGGTTGGGCTCACACCACATTGAGGGATCTTTGTCATGAATATCTGTTTGGATACCTGAAAATAGTATCCTGGCAGATACCACGATGGATCTACAGGGAACAATAGGGCAAACAGTCTTACTGAGGAGCGAGGCAGCCCATACAAGAGGGGATAGCTCAGAATAGGTGGGAAATTTTAAGGGAAAAAAATTTACAAAGTGATTTGTTTTTGCAAGATTTTTAGCATTCCTTATAGTGAGACAACCCCTTTAAGGCCCTAGTCATGAAGTGCTGTAAATCTTTCTCTCTGACTGCTGTCAAAAGCAGTGCAGGAAAGAATGCTGTCCCCACAATCCTATATAGACGACTAAATTGAGAAATCTACAATCAGAAAATTAAAACGGCTGAGAGGAAAAGAATAGGACAGGGTCTTGATTTAAAAAATAAAAAATAAAAAAAGGGCGACGTTTCCCCTTTTAAAGGGGGGGCTGCTGATCTCAAATTTATAGGGGGGCATGAATGAAAAAAATGCTCTTTGCTCTGTACTTCCTGGCCTTCTGTAATTACTATGTGTCTGTGTATTCAACTTCTGCTACTAAATAAATCTCATGCTGTCAGGGCCAGGGAAGCCGAGTAAACGTGTAATTACTGTTTTTGTCTGAAAAACGATAAAAACAAGCCCACTTCCTTAGTTCTGTGCTGCTGCGACTGTGTTCACTCCCGCATCAGATGAACAAACAGCAGGGGAAAAAAGACACGGTCACTTAGGAAACTAGAAAACCCTCAGAAGGTTTGATAAAATCACTTGTAGCTCCTCAACAAAAAAAATAAACCCAAAGCAATATATTTGGAAAAACGTCTTCATTTAAGTGATCCCTAAATGTTGAAAGCTAATCTTTGTAGTGAGACAACCCCTTTAATGGCGAGCACATTTTTTTAGTTTTTGTCTCCTTGCATTTCAACAGTCGTAATTTTTTATTTTATTATTTATTTTCTTTATTTTTTTCCTACACTTTTTAATTCTTTTTATAATCCCATGAAGGGCTAACTGTTTTACATGTTTTTTAAACTTAGTAATGTATTAACATATTCATATATACTAATACATTATAATCTGTGTCAGTTTGACACAGGCAGCGATCGGGGCAGCACACAGTGGATTTCTCTAAGAAATTATAAAGCCACCAAGGAGATCCTGACGTGCGTTTCGCATGATGCATCGTCAGTGGAAGTACAATGAGAAATGCCTAATTAATTATGCTAAAGTTATCAATACTCAATTCTTCACTGTTGACACTTTATTCCTGCACTTGCAATTCTTTCCGGGTTCACATCGTTATGTGATTTTTTATGGCCTACTTTATATGAGCAATACATTCACTATTTATTTATTTTTGGCCTACAATTTATTGATGTGTTACAAAATATATATACTGTCTATGTAATTACCCTTGATGTGATTTTCCACCCTCCCGTTATGAACCTTTTATGCTCTTTTATTATTATTATTATTATTATTTCTATTTTATTGTTTTTTTATAAAAAATTTCCCTAAAGAATTATTATTTTTTACACTTTTGTATGCTAGCGTTCTCTGTGTTTGATACACACAGGGTTGGTTCTATTGTAGTGGGTTTAGTTACCTGTATGTTCTTTTTTCCTTCTGGAAACAGCTCAGTTTATTCCCATTTAACTTAAACATGTGCATTATGAGGTGTCATCACTGATAAAATGGGTCATTTCTGCATTAAAAAGTGTATGAAGACATCGGGTCACCCTGGCCTTAAAAGGACTTTAGATGTGGTGGAATTTCTCTGCCATAGATCTCAGCAACAATTTCCAAGCCGCATGTAATACATGTGAGTACACCCTTGTGACATGTAGGCTATGCCTACACAGCAATGTTACGCCGTCCAACATCTGACTGCATTTTAACATCGCTGAACTGCAGGGTTTTTTTGTGCTAAAAACCGCGGTGGGTTTTCAGATTTCCCGCTGGCACCGTACACTGACTGTACAAGAATCCGCTAGAAGATTCAGGTTTTAAAATCTGCCGGAATCTGCCTGATTTCAAAACCGACCGGCAGAGGCGTTGCTAGGGTCCTAAAACATCCGGGGCTCGGGCCCTTTGTGTTTTTCTGGGTAGGGCTGGGTTCACACGACATTTTTCACGCCTCATTGTAAACTGCGGATGTTTTTTTTACAGAGAAAAACCTTCTGTTCCTGTCACTAATTTTCTGCACATCCCACACAGATCCCGTCCATCTCCTCAGCAGTCACTGTACAGTAAAAATCACCAATGACAAATTTACTTTTTCAGAACTTCTCACCTTCATATGACAATACCCCTAAACAGTCACCAAAACATCCACCTACACATGGAGCAAATCTACAAGACAAGTGATTGTTACTAAAACCCTCCTACAAAACCAAGACCCAAAACTATTACTACTTAAGGATCAAATAATCCTGCCAGACCCTGACCGAACGCAACCCCCATATGTGACTATCAGCTGTACACAGGCTCTGATTACATATACCACCGCCATACAGTGACCAGATAGTGGTAGATACTAGTTGTATGTAGGCTCTGCAGACATATAAGTGATTACACTGCAGTTACATTTAGTGACTCACCGGAGACGTCTTTTCTGATCAGCGTCGTTCACTTTCCCTTTTCTTCTCCATCCGGTTCACACCTTCATGCTGATTGCTCCCGGCCAAGACTCGTCCCTGAGGATTTGGACACAAATATCTTAGAATCCTCACATTTCCAGCAACTCCTTAATTATAGTATAGCAGTCCCCTCAGTTAGGTATATAGGGGCACTGAAGCAGTATATGGGGCCACAGGCAGATATATGGGGCCACAGGCAGATATATGGGGCCACAGGCAGGTATATAGGGGCCACAGGCAGGTATATAGGGGCCACAGGCAGGTATATGGGGCCAAAGGCAGTATATAGGGGGGCACAGGCAGTATATGGGGCCACGGGCAGGTATATAGGGGCACTGAGGCAGTATATGGGGCCACAGGCAGTATATGGGGGCACAGAGGCAGTATATAGGGGCCACAAGAAGGTATATAGGGGCACTGAGGCAGAATATAGGGTCACTGAGGCAGTATATGGGGTCACTGAGGCGGTCTATGGGGGCACAGGCAGGTATTAGGGACACAGGCAGTATATGGGGCCACAGGCAGGTATATAGGGACACAGGCAGTATATGGGGGCCACAGGCAGGTATATAGGGACACAGGCAGTATATGGGGGCCACAGGCAGGTATATAGGTGCACAGGCAGCATATGGTGGCCACAGGCAGGCATATGGTGGCCACAGGCAGGCGTATGGGGGCCACAGGCAGGGATATGGGGGCCACAGGCAGGGATATGGGGGCCACAGGCAGGGATATGGGGGCCACAGGCAGAATATGTGGGCCACAGGCAGGGATATGGGGGCCACAGGCAGAATATGGGGCCACAGGCAGGCATTATAGGGGCACAGGCAGCATATGGGGGCCACAGAGAGGGATATGGGGGCCACAGGCAGGCATTATAGGGGCACAGACAGGGATTTGTGGGCCACAGGCAGTCTATGGGGGCCACACGCAGGGATATGGGGGCTCAGGCAGCATATGGGGCCACAGGCAGGCATTATAGGGGCACAGGCAGGGATATGGTGGCCACAGGCAGTATATGGGGGCCACAGGCAGGGATATGGGGGCCACAGGCAGGGATATGGGGGCCACAGGCAGGGATTTAGGATCCACAGGCAGGGATATGGGGGTCACAGGCAGGGATATGGGGGCCACAGGCAGGCATTATAGGGGCACAGGCAGGAATATGGGGGGCCACAGGCAGGTATATAGGGCACTGAGGCAGTAAACGCGTTTAAAAATAACAAATTCATACTCACCTTAACTCCCCCCCGGCGAGCGCGCTCCTCCGGCAGCTCCTCGGGCGCACGGCCTATGATGCGCTGTGCGCCCGAGGAGAGGCAGTGTCGCGAGGACATCACATCATCGCGACGCTGCCGGCTGAGGCACACGGGGCCGCGGCGGGTCCTCAGCGCTGTGAGGACCCGGCGGCCCCGCTGTGTCGGACCTGCGGGTCCAACACTGTCTGCGGGGCAGGGAGCGCTCACTCTCTGCTCCGCAGAAGCCCTCAGCTGGGTGTGCGTCCCGCGGACGCACATGCAGCTGAAGGGCCAGTCGGTGCTCCAGGCCCTGGGCAGAGGCCTGGAGCCCGGGAGACTCGGGGCACAGGGTGTTTTATTCGGGGCCGAGCCCCGAATAAAACAGCCTAGCGACGCCCCTGCCGACCGGAAAAAAATCTGTGGTTTGCAGACTACAGCATGGATTTTCTATTGCGGTCTGTAGGGCACAGGTTATAGTCGCATTTTCCGACTAAAATCCAGTGCTGTGTAGACATAATCTTAGGGTGCGTTCACATGGCAAAGACTTAATGCCAGTCGTGAAATCCCGACCGATATTTGGTCTTTTTTGGCACATGGGGGGACGGCTTTTGTCTGTGGTTTGCAGATTCAGCCCTCCCCCCTTCGCATCCACATGTTCATGTTCTGCCCGAAAACCAGGCATAGGAATGAACATGTTCTAAGTTTTTCAGAGCACCAGCGGTGTAAAAAAAGTCCAGCAGAAAATCTGTGCAGCGTGGACTACTGCACAGATTTTCTATTAAAATCATACATGCCAACTCTCCCGCTTTTGGCGGGGGTCCCGCTAATGGGGGTTCCCCCTGCCACCCCGGCAGAGTTGGCGAACTTCCCGCCGCCAGCGGGGGTTCTTTAAATGGCCACGCTACTCTGGCGCCGCCGGGCCGCTGCTACAGGCGGGTGACGCGGCCGCAGCGGCTGCTCAGCCGCCCAGCAAGTTTCACTGACTTGTGTGGCCGCAGCCGCACAGTCAGTCAGCTGCCGTACAGGGAGAAGGCAGGAGGGATCGCTCCCTCCTCCCCCTGTATGTACAGCGCCGGCCGGTGTGCGCTGTACATACAGATCAGCGTCGCAGGGGGTGTGACGCCCGGCTGCACTCACTCCCCCTGCGACGCTGAGGAGATCGCCGGGAGATGTCTGGAGCTGGCCGTGCTGCAGGGAGCGGCTTTTATTATTTTATTTTTCTTCGCTATAGGGGGGATCTACCTGGCTCACCAAGGGGGGCATCTCCCTGGCTAACACAGGTGGCATCTCCCTGGCTAATCAAGGGGACCTCTACCTGGCTCCAAATTGGGCTCTATCTGGCTACAGAGGGGGCATCTACCTGGCTACAGAGGGGTCATCTACCTGGCTACAAGGCTGCATCTACCTGCTTGTAAGGGGCACTACCTGGCTATAAGGGAATCTACCTAGCTTTCTTCCAAAGCCGTTATGCAGTTAGGTGGAGTGGGTGTGGCTTTTTGAAGGGGCGTGGCACACCAACAAGATGGGCGTGTCCATGCACATTTCCTGCTTTAATCTCCTGCTTTTCCACTTTCAAAAGTTGGCAACTATGATTAAAATCAATGTAAAAGGTTTACGGTCGGTTTACAGACGGCATTCAAATCCAAAAACCGGCTGTAAACCTGTGCTGTGGGGACAAGCCCTTACTTCTGCCAACAAGACTCCATCCATAGTTATTGCACTGTAATTTGTGGCAAATTTCTAGTGCGCCACAATGCTGCAGCAAACGCCAGGTCTGTGGGGTAAAGCACTGCATGGACTACACATGTTACGTTCAAGTCACAGTCACTCTCTTACATTTCTCATACTCCTCATCAGTTGTCACCCGCCCGCTTCACTTTTACGAAAATCTCATCTTATAAACAAACAACCGCGTCATTCCGGCTCTTCGGTGATTGGCTGTCAGGCGTCAGATGGGCGGGGCTATGTTGTGGAAGTGTATGGTTGCCATGGCCGCTAATAGCTTCCGGTATGAGTGACGTGCCGCCTTCTTACAGCGGGACGGTTGAGTTGTGTGGAACCGGGTGAGTGCTCTTTTCTGTGTCTGCGTTATTTACCGGCTGTAGTTTACACTGCGGCGTCTGCGCGGCGCTCTGTTATGGGCATGCGCATAAGATGCAGCCTCCAGCCACTGTGTAGCCGGCAGGTTGTGCTGGGACTTGTAGTGTTATTATAAAGCGGGAGCAGACTCCTGTGTGTCCCACCGCACGGCTGTCATCCTCGTCCTCAGTGTGGAGGAGGTCGTTTTACACAGTGTATATTATTAGTATTACTATATGGAGAACGAGAGCAAGTGAAATATCACATAGTGGAGCCGCTGTGAGGAAATTAATATAGATGACATCACATAGTGGAGCCGCTGTGAGGAAATTAATATAGATGACATCACATAGTGGGATCCGCTGTGCGGACATTCATATAGATGACATCACATAGTGGAGCCGCTGTGAGGACATTCATATAGATGACATCACATAGTGGAGCCGCGTGGGGACATTAATATAGATGACATCACATAGGGACTGCTGGGGGGACATTCATATAGATGACATCACATAGTGGGGCCGCTGTGAGGACATTAAGGACATTAATATAGATGACATCACATAGTGGAGCCGCTGTGGGGACATTCATATAGATGACATCACATAGTGGGAACCGCTGTGAGGACATTAATATAGATGACATCACATAGTGGAGCCGCTGTGAGGAAATTAATATAGATGACATAACATTGGTGGCCCCGATGTGAGGCCATTAATATAGATGACATCAAATAGTGGAGCCGATGTGAGGACATTGATATGGATGACATCACATAGTGGGAGCCGCTGTGGGGATATTCATATAGATGACATCACATAGTGGGAGCCGCTATGGGGATATTCATATAGATGACATCACATAGTGGAGCCGCTGTGGGGAGATCACTTCAGATGACATCACATAGTGGGAGCCGCGGTGAGGAAATTAATATAGATGACATCACATAGGGGAGCCGCTGTGGGGAGATCACTTCAGATGACATCACATAGTGGGAGCCGCTGTGAGGAGTCACTTCAGATGACATCACATAGTGGAGCCGCTGTGAGGACATTAATATAGATGACATCACATAGTGGAGCCGCTGTGAGGACATTCATATAGATGACATCACATAGTGGAGCCGCTGTGGGGACATTAATATAGATGACATCACATAGTGGAGCCGCTGTGAGGACATAAATATAGATGACATCAACTAGTGGGAGCCGCTGTGGGACAATTCAATAAGATGACATCACATAGTGGGGCCGCTGGTGAGGACATTCATATAGATGACATCACATAGTGGAGCCGCTGTGAGGACATAAATAGAGCTGCCATCACATAGTGGGAGCCGCTGTGAGGACATAAATATAGATGACATCACATAGTGGGAGCCGCTGTGGGGATATTCATATAGATGACATCACATAGTGGAGCCGCTGTGAGGACATTAATATAGATGACATCACATAGTGGAGCCGCTGTGAGGACATTAATATAGATGACATCACATAGTGGAGCCGCTGTGGGACATTAATATAGATGACCATCACATAGTGGAGCCGCTGTGGGGATATTCATATAGATGACATCACATAGTGGAGCCGCTGTGGGGATATCCATATAGATGACATCACATAGTGGAGCCGCTGTGTGGACATTAATATAGATGACATCACATAGTGGAGCCGCTGTGGGGACATTAATATAGATGACATCACATAGTGGAGCCGCTGTGCGGACATTAATATAGATGACATCACATAGTGGAGCCGCTGTGGGGATATTCATATAGATGACATCACATAGTGGAGCCGCTGTGGGGATATCCATATAGATGACATCACATAGTGGAGCCGCTGTGAGGACATTAATATAGATGACATCACATAGTGGGGCCGCTGTGATGAATTCACCGTAGATGACATCACACATTGAGGAGAACTGACAGGGGACTGTAAAGGGAGGGGATGCAACTGGTATAATTTTCTTATTCCGGCCTCATTTTCTGCTGCTCTGCAGCCGGTTACAGATGACATCAGACACTTTATAAATGTTGGCTAATGAAATGCATTGTTTTTAGGTTCCAGCCATTGCCCTGAATAAAGATGGCAGCCGGGGACCAAGATAGCAAGGAAGTGAGCTTAATGGATAAACACATTACAAGGTAAGAGCTGCAGGTGGAGTGTTCCCACCATATGATGGGGTCGATTAGAGTCTGATAAAGTTCCACCTCTGGGACCTGCACCTATCTTGGAAATAGGGCCCAAAAGTATCAGCTCAGGATGGAGAGCCAATCACGCTTGCACACAACTCTCCATTCTGATCTATGTCCCTTAGGCCATGTTCACACGGCTTATTTGGGCACGTGTTTCAGCCCGTAATTAGGCGCCGTAGTGCGTGAATTACAGGCCGAAATACGTCCCAGTCAATACGGTAATCCACAGTTCTCATAGAGAACTATGGATTACGTCTCCTCTCCCCGCTCGGCGAATACGCCGCGGGGGGAGATAAGTGACATGTGAATTACTAGTGGCGTATACGCCGCTAGTAATGATAGTCTATGTGCCGGCCTCCCGCCCCCATCCACACGGCGTAATTACGCCCCGCAATTAGGCCATGTGAACATGGCCTTATTCTGTAAGATCCAATAGTTTCAGAGCATTTAAAGGGGTTTTGCCAGGAAGTAAGTTCCTTGTCTCTTATCAGCTCAGGGGAGAATATAAACAAAGCATGCTGAGTCATGAACAGCGAGGAAGAAGGGAGCGTCTCAAAAGTTTACTGAAATAATAACATTACAACAGTGGATTCTCTATACAGCAGAAAGACTCATACACTGCACTTTCTCCCCAGCCCCTTGCAAGTTTCTTCATGTTCCCTGTCATCAGATAAGTGCAAGCACAAGCATGGCCAGATCAGCTCCTGGTCGTGTCTAATGTAAACTTTAAGGTAACTAAGGGGGACTGAGCAATGCTGTAGCTCTCACAGGCTTCACTTTTTGTAACCCAAAATATTTAGAATAGTGATTAATACCCATTTTGGAGGATCCCACGTAACATTACATCGTGGAAAAAACCCCTTTAAGCTAAAAGTCGGGCATTTGCAGCCTGTTTCCCAGAGAAAGTGGAGGGGTAGTCATGAGCGGGTTTTTTCAGATGGTTAGCTTTCCCCAAATCATTGCTGATTCAACCTTTTATTTGAAATGGTGGCCCCCAGTTTTGGGGGGGTAGTGGGGTGGCGGGGCTAAATTTGCTCTGGATAGACTGGTGATTTCAGAATAAGGGACACAGCGCGGGAAACGCGGTCTAAACTTGCTTGTGCTCCTCGCAAGGGGGGCAAAACCTATGGCGGTTCCTTTAAAGTGGTTTTGCCATGGAGCAAGATCCCTTTCTGAGGTGGACTAGCAGCTCGCTATGAGCCGGTCTCAGAGAATGTGGAGATGGTTGTGCTGCGCATCTCTCCTCCATTTATGTCTATGGGAGTTCTGCACATGTGCTCGGCTGTATTTGGAACTGCCATAGAAAAAGTGGGAGAAGCTGTGCAAGTGCCGCCCTCTCCCCATTCTCTGAGGCCGGCTCATAGCGAGCCCATAGGAGACCTCAGAAAGGGATTTTGCTTCGTGGCAAGATTCTTTTAAGAGCAAAGTTGGTCAGACTCCTCAGCCTTGTCTATATTTATGGGGATGTCCCCGCCCTCCCTCTTTTTGTTATTAAGGAAGATATAATCCACTGTGAGGTTTCAGCAGCGACTTCTCCTCTCTCCATCGAGAGAGCACAAGCATAGCCAGCCTCCATGTGCACTGCGGGACTCAGGAGGAACAGCTGCTGGCTGAACAAGTGTCCCAAAGCTGTTAACCCTGTCATGTCCCAAGATGGGGGGTTCATATACGATCATGTTATTAGGGCTTGTTCACATGGAGTTTTCACTCCGTGTTACAAGCGCTTTTTAGATCCATTTCTGGGGCCGACAGAATGGACCCAGAGACGGATCGAAACAATTAGCAGTGAGATTATCCCCTGTGGGCTATGAGGAAGACGCAGCGGCGTTCAACATGAGAGATCGCCGCTGCGTGTTTCCCTCCTGCCTGTCGGTCCGTCTTTGGGAAGAATTGATGTCAATTCTTTGATGGGTCCGTAAGCAGACCCGACGGGGCAGGAGGGGAAACGCGGGCGGCGATTCCCATGTGAACCCGCAGCGTTTTCCCTCATAGCCCGCACTGATAATCTTACTGCTAATTGTTTAGATCCATCTCTGGGTCCATTCTGTCGGTCCCAGAGATGGCAAAATTGCAGAAGTAGGAAACACTCCCAATTTTATTCAACAACAATAATTCATCAGTGAGACTGGTATATTATATTAACTTCTTTATTGCATCAAAAATTTTTTTAGACATAATTTTTAACTTCCCCTCCCAGACATATAATTAAAAAAAATTTAGACATAGATTCCTTTCACATAAAAGTTTTTGGTCCAATTCGGACCTTTCTCAACGGAATTCTTATTCTTTTCTTACTCTTGATTCGAATTCCAGCTCATATTACTGTATAATGTTATGAGACATTCGTTATGCCTTATGTGTCGGTATACATCCGGTATTCACTGTTCATCTTGCCAAATACTAATCCCGGTCATTCATCGTATCCTGTTCCCGTATGTGCCGATGAATGACGGAGATTAGTATTTGGCAAGATGCAACCAGTGAATAACGGATGTACCAACTCACCATGCCACTTTATTAGGTACAAATGTCAATATGCTCGTTAACACTTGATTTCCTAATCAGCCTTCACATTGGCGGCAATCAGTGGCATCTTATGGCATTTAGACTTGGTCAAGACAATTCCTGCAGTTCAAACTCGAGCAAATCAGTGTATGGGGAAGAAGGAATGAAGAAGGTGATTTGAGTGCCTTTTGAACGTGCATGGTTGTTGGTGCCAGAGGGCTGGTCTGGTGTATTTCAGGAAATATGCCTGATATCCTTGGATTCTTCCAAGCAACAAACCTCTCTTGGGTTTACCAGAGAATGAAGTCCGAAAAAAAAAGAAAAAAAATAATCCAGTGAGGCCGGCAGTCCTCGTGGGGGAAATGCCTTGTTGAGCAGAGAGGTCAAAGGAGATGGGCAAAGGACTATGGTTAGAGCAGATAGAAAGGAATCAGTTGACTCAAAATTGCACCCGTTACAAACCATGGTAGGCACGAAGTGCTTCTTGAAAGCAAACAGTTTGGCGATCCACTTTGGAGGCTGATGGATACAGGCAGAAGACACACGGGGTGCCACTCCTTTCAGCTAAAGACAGGACACTGAGGATCACAATTTTGCCACATGAAGCTCATCTAATTGGACAGTGTAAGATTGGAGGAAAAACGTTGCCTGGTCTGTTTGAGTCTCGAATTTCTGCTGCGTCATTCGGGATGGTTGGGGTCAGGAATTTGGCGTCTAAAAACATGAAAGCATGATCAATCCTGCTTGTTTATCTTACGTTCAGGCTGGTAGGTGGTGGTATTTGTACATGGTGTGGGGAATATTTTCTTGGCACTCTTTGGGACCTTGGTTCATTTGAGCTTCGGTGCAACACCATTGTGGAATTATGCAACGAAAGAATTGACGGCTAGTTATGTTCTGAGCGGCAAAAGGGGGTACCTACCCGTTAATAGCATGGTGTACCTAATAAAGTGGCCGGTGAGTGTATACCGACACATAAGGCATAACGAATGTCTCATAACATTATACAGTAATATGAGCTGGAATTCGAATCAAGAGTAATAGAAAGAATTTATGATTTACCAGCTTGAGTAAGATTCCATTTTCAGCATAACGTTTCGGTCCAATTCGGTACCTCATGCTAAATGTTTTTTTGTTTATGTCTGGGATGCGTGAAGGTTTTTGAAGAATTATGTATACAACATTTGATGCAATAAAGAAGTTATTTATAATATTACCTGTCTCTCTGTTGCAATTATTGTTGTGATGAAATTGGGAGTGACTGCTTCATACTCTAATTTGATATAGTTATTTTTAGGATTTGCACCGTTTTAAACGTGTGCGGGGGTTTTATGTTTTTGAGGTACAGTGATGGTCTCTAAAAAGCGCTTGTAACACATAGTGAAAACGCCGTGGGAACAAGCCCTTATGCTTCTATTTCAAGTTTGCCTGTTACTAGACTTGTCCCTCTTGATTTCCTGTAGCCAGGGTCCGAAGTCATCAACTGCTTCCTTCTTCTTGCAGTTGGTCAGTTTCTGTCGGCCATTTTAGGGTCAGTTGCTGCTCCTCAGGTCTGGACATTAATTCATCTTTTCAATAGTGCCATGGTGTATTAATGAAAGAATATATTCAAGCTTGAAATTAAAACCTCATGGATTCTTCATTACCGAACCTCTTCAGTGGACTCTCTGTATGGACTAGTTAGTGGTGTGAGGTTTACAATACAGACGCACTCCGAGGAGTTCTCTCTGGGGCCCCACACTTAGCGCATGTTCACACGGCTTATTGTGGCGCATATAGTATGAGCGCATATCCGACCTGATGTTTTGGAACACACGTGCTGATAAGGCTACGCTTTTAATTCTAAAGCATGGCGGGGGCGGGAGGGGCGACACAAATATGAAATGCTTTGGCGCGGTGCGTATTTGAAGATTACAAATGGACATGTACAATTCTCCCATGCGGGTACACTTACTGATTGTATTGTACCGCAGGGGGGGGGGGGGGGGGGGACGGATGAGTATTGCATAGCTCATATGAGAGCTCATGTATTACCGTAATTGTGGCAGCGAATTTCTCCGGGTATTATGCCAAGTACTTGGCAGTTAAAACAATGCGACAATTTCGCGCACTATAAGAGTGTGAACATACCCTTACAGTCGAGGACAAACAATCACTAGAGTAACAGATAACGTAAAGTTACCGGCTATATGTTGGTAATAAGGTTGTTTGGAGTGAAGGTTCACGCCTCTAAGTTTGATATTTACTTGGCAGGTTTGACTGTTAGGCTATGTCTCACAACAATGTTATTGAGGGGCCGTTAGAGTACGCGCTGCAATTCTTCGGGGCGTCTTGCGCTAATACGCACGTTACTACCCCGGCAGATGGGGGCGGGCAGTGGCCTACTGCCAGCCCCATTGTCAGTCTACATATAATCGCGCCGGCAGTATTCGCCGCAAGTATTTGACATGTAACTTATCTCCACCGCGGTACAATATGATCATGTATTGTTGCGAGCAGGGGAGAGGAGGTCGTAATTCCATAGTTCTCTATGATAAACTATGCATTTACCGTAATTTCGGCGCGCATGTATAGCCCGTAGTAGAAAAGGAAAATGCGGGCCAATACAGTGGTGGCCAAAAGTATTGGCCCCTGCATCTCTGTAAGATAATACTCAGTTTCTTCCTGAGATAAAAATGATTGCAATAACAAAACTCGTTGGTATTTTATCTTCATTTAATTTTGTCTTCATGGAATTTCCAACTTAAAGCATTGTCATAAACCACAATTGGATATAAATTCCACACCAACAACATAAAAATAGGGGGTGGACAAAAGTATTGGCACTGTCTTGAAATATCTTGTGTTGATTCTCTAATTGTGTAATAATTAAAACAAGCACCTGTAAATGACCTGAGGCACATATTCCAGCTGGTTGGCAATAACTATATCTCACTTGCAGCAGTCTGATGGGATTAAAGTTTACTACAACTCTGTCCTATATCCTTGTGTGGACCACATTGAGAACCTGGAGGAAATAAAGATAGACCAAAGTTCTGTATGAGGACTTGACGAACCTAAATTGTGAGGAAAGCCTGAGCAATCTCAAGGATACAAGTCCATCTCAAAAGAACCTGTATCGTTCCTGTGTCTACCGTGCTGCGCTTAGTGTCATCAAGAAGTCGTATAAGCCAATGGCACTGTGGCTAAACTCCCTAGTTGTATATGCCCCATGGCACTGTGGCTAACCCTCCCAGATGTAAAGCCAAGGGCACTGTGTGGCTTTGACCTCCCCTAGGATGTAAACAAATGGCATGTGGTGACCTCCCTAGATGTAATGCCCGTGGCACTGTGGCTGACCTCCCTAGATGTAAAGACACACATGGCACTGTGGTTGACCTTCCCTAGATGTAACGCCATTGGCACTGTGGTGACCTCCCTAGATTGTAAAGCCCATGGCTCTGTGGTTGACCTCCTAGGTGTAGAAGCCCATGGAACTTCTGGCTGACCTCCCTAGATGTGGACGGAAATTAAGAAAAATTGACCAGAAGATTAAACGCAATTATTGTGCAGATGGTGGAATAACAGGAACCTAGAACTTTCGATCAAACAAGTTCAAGCGACCTGCTGTACGAGGGTAATAACAGTGTCAAACCCGTATAATCCGCCGGGTTCTTGATATGAAATAGGGACTGTATGGTTGGATACCAAGGTAGTCCCACCTTCTTTACCCGAGGCTACATAAAAAGCCAGGCTGGAGTTTGACCAAAATTACCTGAGAAAGCCTTAAAAACGTATTGGAAGAATGTTCTTGATCAGATGACGAACAAAGTAGTGCTTTTGTGGGAAAGGACTATCAAACTTAGTTTTCAGGAAAAAAAAAAAAAAGAGGCATTACATTGAATGAGCCAGGTCCATACAGTCAAACATGGCGGAGGGTGGTTCCTGATGTTTTGGGTGTTGCTTTGCTGCCTCTTGCATGGGAATGCCTTGACATGGGCATGGCATTATGTAAGTCTGAAAGACTACAAAACAAATTTTGCAGATAATGTCAGGGCCCTGTGGAGAAAGCTGGGTATTCCGTACAGAGGGTTTATGGGTCCTTCCAGCAAGGACAATGACACCAAAACACACTTAAAAAAAGTAGAAAATGGTTTGGAGTGAAAAGACACTGGAGACTTTCTAAAGTAGGAAGAAATGTGTACAGACTGCATCCCATAGTATCTCCTGTGGAGAAGATATCAAAAATGGCAGTTCATTCAAAATCCAGGGACCTGGAGTGTTTGCCAAAGAAGAAAGGTCTAAATTTCCAGCCTGAGCTTTGTAAGAAGAAACTCATGATGGTTACCGGTTCGCGGTTGTTCGCTGTACTTTTGGCGCTAATGGTTGTGTTAACCAAGAATTAGACGTGGGGGGGGACACGATACTTTTGTCGGCCATTTTGAAAATGTTTGGCGTGAATTGATCTAAGATTTTTGATTTTGATGTCTAATTAGTTTGTGTTTTTTCATTGCAAGAAAAAAAATATAAATCGAATATATTAATACCAAAGAATTAGTGTTTGCAATCATTTTCAAGGACAGAAAAACTGAGTATTATCTGACAGAATTGCTGGGGTGCCTATAATTTGACACACCTGTATAACGCCGTGTGAACATACCCTTAGGCTATGTTCACAGGCTTATTTGGGCGTGTATTTACGTCCGCAAATATGTTAGAATAGTTTAATTTACGTGTCACTTAGCTGTGGAGCAGGTCATTTGTCGTAAATATCCTTTACCATATTTATATGGGGATTTACATTGCCAAAATTCGCTGCAAATATAGTGTACAAGGGACTTAATTTTAAGGACGTATGTTACACCCACGGAAAATCTACGCATCGTGGTGTTTGCGTGGCTTATTTTTAACATTGGAATCAATGTATTTAATTGTTCATTATTTGTATCGGTTTTCATAGACGTTTTTGCCCAGTCGTAAATTCCATCCGAAGTAAGCCGTGTGATACTATTAGCCCCTACGGCTCTGAGAATTTCAACAGCGTTTATTCCATATACAATAGGAGGTTACTGTCCAGGCGTCAGCGTACTGTAAAATGGAAAAAAAAAACAGGTACCCTGGCAGCTTCTGCTAAGTAGCCATGGCTGGTCCATAGACTTCAATAGAACAAATGCCTACATACAGTGGAAGCCTAGTTAAGAGTCCATTGCATTCTTTCCTAGATTTTTTTTTAGCCAAACTATACAATTTTAAATGTGCTGTCTGGGTTAATAGTAAATGAGGGACATCGATTCTTTTTTTGCGGATTTCAACTGGGAATGCCAAAATACTGATATTTTTACGTGCTTTGAGCTTTGCTGCCTTTGAGTTTTCTTTGTTTTCCTGAAAATTTGTCAATAGTTCTGATGTGTTGACAAGTGGTGTTTTTTTTTTTTTTCCTTTTTCTTCTTCATTTTAACCTTAGCATGTTGGGACATTCGTTTAACTGCAAAACCTTCTGTCAAATCTCAATCTAAGCTCTGCAATTCAGATCTCAATGATTTGAAAGGGGATCACTCATATTCCTCCCGCAGTCTACCAGCATTTGACTTTGTCGTTCCAATTCTTTTCTCCAGAATTGAAGGCCTGGATTCTCTAACAAGTCTGCAGAGCTTGAATCTGTCCTGTAACAGGCTCACAGCAGTACAAGGTAAGTTGTTATAGGACTGTGCAAAATCACTGTAACTTCTTAAAGGGGTATTCCCATCACAGCAAGTGCTGCTGAAAGGACCAATTACTATAAAGTAAGCAATTTTCAAAATGTTTGTTATTAAAAAATGTGTGCTTTACCTAATACAGGAATTTTTTGCTTCTTTAATTTGCTGTGATCTTTCAGTGGTGGCCAGTAATGCAGTGTTATCAAACATTTTCTGTGCGTAGATTCCTGTGGCCTTGGTAGTCCTGCATTACTGGCCACCAAAGTAGTGGTCGGTAATCATGGAGACAAGAGAGCAAGTTAAAAGTACAAATTGGCCTGTATTAGGTAAAACATACATATTTTTAATGACATGCATTTTGAATAATTAGCCTTTCCAGCAGCACTTGCTCTGAGGAGAATACCGTATATACTCGAGTATAGACCGACCGAGTTTAGCGGATATGGTGCAAACTTTTGCCACATAAAATCGGGGAAAAAGCTTATTGGAATAGGTTATAACCTAGGTGGAGTAAATGCAGCGCTACCAGTAATTATCAAAATTAAATTGGATACAATTAAATTACATAGGCAGTTTTATGTCCCACCATAGGCGATATTGGGCAGGTATATGTCCCCCAACAGGAGTTATAGGCAGGTGTATGTTCTAATAGGTAGGGTATAGGCTGGGTATAGGTAGGGTATAGGCTGGTAATAGGCAGGTAATAGGCAGGTATGGTCTGGTATAGGCAGGTAATAGGCAGGTATAGGCAGGAAATAAACAAACACTTACCTGACTCCCTCGCCGCTCCGCCTCCTCGCTGCTCCGGCCTCCCACGGGTGATGTCATCACATGATGTCATTGATGATCCACACGCTGCCTCGTGCCGGATAACTCCGGAAAGCTGCGAGTCGGCTTGCCGGACAGTTCACGTGTCCTATGCGTGTTTAGGGAAGGAGCGCATCGCTCGTGCCCAGCTGTTGGTATCTTCACACCTCTATGCGCTATGGAGGAAGTCGCATTTGGGGAAAGTGTATCGCGGCAGTGTAGGGCAAAGGCCAGTGCCCGTCGCTGTCAGCGTACGGCACCCAGTTCACAATGGGCTTATATGAGACGGATTGGCGCAGGTGTTCGCGCGGATTTTTGTGACCTTCATTACGGAGACCAATCACGTCGGAGTAATTAACGGTAATACATGCTCTATGAGTTCAGTGGATTCCATAGCTCCTCCACCGATCGGACAAATCCGACCAGCAGGGGGAGTGATAGTGAACAATTTGCACATTATTTTCGGCGCTCGGACGCGCCGTAATCAATGCCATTGTTCTATGGAGGCCGGGTGCGGCGCCCCGCGCCGAGCTCGGCCCGCCCCACATCAAGACCCTTATTCACGGCGGATTTGTGACGTCTATACGGCGCAACAAATCCGTCTGGGAATAAGACGTTGAACAACGCCCGTACTAGGCATTCTGCTATATGCGCTACCTGACGAGTCCGCATATGTAGCAGAAGTGTTCCATGCACGGTGCAAGGGCACATCGCAAGGCCTGAGCGCTGAACTGTGACTCGTGTATATGCGGGTAGAGTTTTTCAAGCTCATTTTATGGGTGAAAAATAAACACTGTTATAATCGAGTATTATTACGGTACTTTTAATGTGGTCGAGTGACCATAATTGTTTTCAAACAAGAAAGTTACCATTCACAATGGATTGCTCTACATGTCTTTTCACATTTTACTGTTTCAGTATAATTTATGTATATTATACAGTACAGTTTGCTACAGTGGTGCCTAGATTTCAAATGTCTTTTTTCCGGACAGTCTCAAGTAGAATATTATTCCCACAGTAATTGCACACCAGAATCTCCCTGTTCATTAATATCTTTTGGTTAAGATATAGCGATATAAAAAATTATTATTAGGAGCCACTTTTTTTGCTTCCTTCTTGACAGAATGACATAAAAGTATAATAATGCTGGGAAAACTGTATAATCAATCCTAGACGTGTTCCTTTGATATTATGCCAGCTGTTCTGTTTTCTGGAAGCCAGATTCTAACTTTTTTTATATATGTATAAAAAAACCTTGCTTTGCAATATACATCAATATCTGCAGCAAAAATTCAGGACAAATAAGCTACACAAAGAGCATACTGCAGATTTAAAGAGAACCTGTCAGGTGGTTTATGCTGTCCTCTTTGTGAGCAGGGTGGGTGTGTGATAGAGGAGAGGAGTGAATGCTCTATGGATATAGGTTATATGGATAGTGAGAGAGCAGCTGAGTTCTGTGTTATATAGGGTTATATGATAGAGGAGAGCAGCTGAAGCTCTGTGAGATATAGGGTTATTCTGATAGAGGAGAGCAGCTGAGATCTGTGTTATATAGGGTTATATGTTAGAGGATTGCAGTGAGCTCTGTGATATTATAGGGTTGATATGATAGAGGGAGAAGCTGAGCTCTGTGATTTTTAGGGTTTTATGATGAGAGAGAAAGCTGAGCTCTGTGGGGAATTTTTTTGGGTTATATGATAGAGGTAAGAGCAGCTGTGCTCTGTGATATATAGGGTTATATGATAGAAGGAGAATGCTGTGCTCTGTGATTTTTGGATTGATTTGACTAGAGAGGAGCTGAGCTCTGTGATATGGAGGGTTATATGATTTGGATCAGAATTTTTTAGTAAAAAGTAGAGAAAATTACTGAAAGTTCCTAAGGCCTGGTTTCACTCGGCTTATTGGCGGGCGTAATTTGCGGGGACAGCATTTCGTCCCCGAATTACGCGGCAGGCCGTGTTGTTTTTTTGTGTAATGCTTGCTTGCTAGAGTGGCGGGGGGCAGCGCAGCTCTGCAGACCCTTTAGACTGTCATTATTTATGGAGCTACGCACCGTTAAATAATTTGGACCATGTACACTTTCTCCCCGCCCGGCGGATTCGATGGGCTGGGTAGGTAATAGGTACGGAATCATATTTACTCTATGTAGAAATGTGGGATTACCGTTTTAGTTATGGGACGGATTGGGAGCCCGTTCTGCAGCGCTAAATTACGGCGTGCAGTACGGGCTTCTTAAATCAGCGCCCAATTTTAAGCGTTTACTGTGAACGAGGCCTTAAGAGGCTATAGGAGTCCTGCTTACTCCACCCACATACAGTGATTGACAGCTTTCCCTGTACTTGTGTGTATACAGCGCTAACGGTCTGTATGTGGGTGGGGTCAGCAGTAGTTTCTCAGATTTTCTCTCATTTTTTTTTTCAGAAATCCTGCTCCATATCATATGACCCTCTATATCACAGAACTTGGCTCCTCTCCCTCTATCATATCCTGATTTCAGATAGGGCAGCGTAAACCATTAGTTTCCTTTTAATTATTTGTTGGAAGCTGTAAATAAACTCTGTTCAGAGGTTTTCTGCAGCGCGTACTTAAAGGGATTGTCTGTTTTTTTTTTTTTGTTTGTTTTCTTTTTCCTTTCTGTGGCTATTTTTTGTATATGTTCAGTGTTGGTGTGTGTGCATTTGTATTATATACATAATTCATCTGTTAATAACACCAACTTTTTTGTTTTTCAAAAAAACCCCTATCACGGGGAACGTGATCTCGCAGCCCACCCCGCATAGCGAGAGCGCTTACAATTTTAAAAGAACCTGTAAGGGGTTAAACCCCATTGCTGAGGACACACAAGCATGTAGACCTGTGTTTCCAGGCTGGCCCCTTATTCGTAAGAGCTGAGTTTTGGTTTTTAATTCAAATCCAGTTTTCAGCCAAAAATCATTCAAAAGTCCTTTTTTTTTTTCAAACCCCGCCACCTGATTACCCCCCCACACAACTGATAAACCATTTTTTTGAATGGGTTTTGAAACATTGAATAACTGTCATGGGCGGGACTGCCTGTGGGGGGGGTAACAAAATCAAAATAAGTTTTTGGGGGGAAATGTTTTAAAATAGCTCTTACGAAAAAGGGGGCAGGCGCGGAAACAGCAGTTGACACTAGCCTGTGCGCCCCAGCAAGGGGGCAAACCCCATGTGAAAGTTCTCTTTAAAATACAAATTAGAAAGACAGTTCAAAACTGCAACAGATTTATCACCCTTGTGAGACTGTCTGGTCTAATTTAAAATTGTCTAAGAGTTAGACACTACTGATAAATGTGCCCCACAGTCTGACTTTTTTGCTATTGAGAGAGCCCACCATGTGCCTTTGTCTCCCCTCGGGACCACCCCAATCTGTCTTACTTAAACTATTCATTATGATAGCTATTTAGAGCAGCCCGGAAAAATCGCAAGACTTTGTGGTCACCGTCTACCTGGACTTTTCTGTAGTGGTGCAGAAGCAGCGTGCCCAATTTACAAAATTAATCGACATCTGAAATTTTTTTGTGGGGGCCCCAAATTTTTTATGCCAAAAAATTGCCCCAAAGGGTGGGCCCTAATTTTGTCTACAGAGGTCATAAATCAGGGGGTTTTTCCCCCGCTTGAAGACAGTTCTGGCTCGGTTACCACTTTGAAAGTGGGGATCCTCCTTTCCAGCAATAATGTGTCTAGAATTTTTTAAATCTATAGCTTCGTACGGTTCTAGTTCGCTTTGCCTCCAATATCGGGTGCATTACAAAACCCCCCGAACAAAGTAAAAAACCCCCGGAGTGGCGTGCGGGGATTTGAAAAAGTATGAACGGGGCTGCACTGGTAAGGCTGATATCTTCCAAAAACCCCAGTTCATAAGGCACCCTTATTCGTGCTTAGGGCCTGTGTGTTTTGTACTCTCTGATGTAGATTAAGGATTGCTGCATTCAACACAACACATATATTTTTGACATCCCCCCAAGGAATCACTTCTTTGGGAAACGGGCCCGAAGCGGATGCACCGCCGGGATGAACACTGTGAACCTGCAAGGGTTCTCTGTACTAGCTCTTTATGTTTGAAGGTTTTCATGTTTTTTCCTTAGCAGATACTAGAGCTGTAAGATCCGATGTTCTGTTGATTTGTTATGCTAATAATGCTAGTGGGAGTAAGGAACGGCGGGATTACTAGCAGACCTGGCCTGAGCTATAGTCTACACTCAATGCTCAAGAGATTTGAGAACCCTGTTCCCTATGGAAGGGATTTATGTTAAAGTTCTTTATGTTTTGCAATGGTTGGTTTAATGGTTGTTATATGGGTGGGACTATTCTGAGAGCAGGACCTATTGCTTATGAACGTTACAATCAAGGGCTTTGTAAAAGTTTACTCCAGCGGTTGGATATGTTTCCTAATTGTCATTATGGCGTCGGTTATTAATGTTGTAGCATAGAACGTGAGAGGGCTTGGGGACTCCAGTAGGCGATGTGCTGTTAACTCCTGGTTGCAGAAGGTTCACCTGGCAATAGTCTGTCTTTCCGAGACCCACCTGACTTAAGACAAACTCCACTGGCTGCAAAGAGCATGGGTTGGGGCAGCGTACCACAGGGTGTACTCCTCGCATTCTAGAGGGGTAAGTGTGCTAATTTATAGAGCCATTCCGTTTAGCCACAAAATAAAATTGACGTGGGAAGCTTGCAAATGAAATAACAAACCTTTTCCCCATTCATTATTATTAAAAATTCTGGACCGTTTTTTGTTTTAGTTGCTCCTTTAGTGATCCATTGTTTACAGCTCGTTTCCAGGGGATACGACCAGGGCTGAGAGCGCCTCAGTCCTGGTCACACATGCTCAGACATCACCTCTCCTCTCAGGCAGCTACTGAGTGTTCAAACCCCGGGTGCTGTCATTCTACTCCTGTCCTTTGGACTAGTTAGTAATTAGATAAACAGTGCAAATAAATAAAAAAGAAACCTAAATGAGGTCTGTGCATTGATAAAGAGAAAAAAAATCCACAGGTTTTGTTCCTGCAGGGATTTAAACCTATGACCCTTGTGCCTGGAGGCAAAAACATTACCTCTCAGCTACTCGCAGTGCTTTACATAAACAGACCTTTCTTTCACTAGAGAGAGAAAAGGCCTGGTGATGTCATTCTGCTGGGTCACATAATATGAAATTCAAACAAATTATACACGCTCCCTTCTGAGCACATAGAGCTGAAGAGCTGGATGCAGGAGGTATGAAATGAGATCGTGGCAAAACCCCTTTAACCTCAGTTATTATAGTAGCAATATATATATATATATATATCTCCCTCCTGAAATTCTTTAAAAAAATTACTTGCTCTGTTGGAATCCTCTCCAGGGGTCCCAGTGTTAATCTTGGGTAATTTTAATAAATATTTGTATCCATACTGGGACAAGTTTCATGTGGGAGATATTGACTCCCAGGCCTACTTCCCTTGCAAAACTGTTGATGGAGGTAGGTCTATGTGATATTTGGAGACTAAGACACCCTACGAAAAAGCAACACTCTATGGCTATTCAGCCACGCATCATTCACTCTCTAGAATAGACCTCGCTGTGGCCTCGGACTCAATGTTCCCATATGTCAAATCAGTTGAATATTCAACTCGCTGTATTTCTGATCACCATCCTTGACAGTGTGCCTGGACTGTGACCCAGAGCAGTCAGGGGTCAGTGAGGATGCAGATATCCTTAATGTTCTGCTACAGTTTTATAAATCTTTATATACCTCCGAGGGAGGAAGTGGGGAAGGGTGGGTGGATGACATTGAAAATTACTTGTCTAACATTACAGCCAATTACTTGTGAAGAATTAGGGCCAGTTCACACGGCTTATTCAAGCCGTAATTGGGGGACAGATTTCGCCCGCAATTACGGCTTGAGTAAGGAGTAAGCCCGCCGGCCCCATAGACTTTCATTATCCACGGCGCGTATCCTGCTGGGATAATGAACATGTCACTTTCTCCCCGCCCGGCGGATTCGCCGAGTGGGGAGGAGAGGCAGGAATCCATAGTTCTCTATGAGAACTGTGGATTACCGCAATGGCTGGGACGGATTCCAGCCGCATTGCAGCGAAATACGGCTGCAATCCATCCTTGCAATAAGCCGTGTGAACGGCCCTTTAGAGGTTGCCTTGCACCAGGCCCCAAATAAAAAAGCCCCAGGGATGGACTGGCTTTGAGTGGAATTTTTTTAAGCTCAACAAGGAAACCTTGCTACCGTGTTTACTAGAGGTCTTTCAGGCGGCAGTCTCGGATGTTGTAAAATACGCCGCCGCTTTTAGTTTTTTTGGCATCTTCCCATACAGTACTATTGTTTGGGCAACGTCAAAACAACGGGAAGTGACCGCGGTTTTGCACAAAACCTGACAAAAAACGCGGTTCTGCATCGGAAAAAAAAACCAGCTGCTTTCGGACGTTTTTGTCCGATGCATTGTAGCCATAGCCTTGCTTTGGAAAAGAAGTCATGCCAGGATTGGATTAGATGATTTGCATAGAGAAGATAGAGGAGGCCTTGCTATCCCTAAGGCTTGGCTCTACTTTATAGCCTCACAATGGCAGTATTTTGCAGGGTAGGATGCTAGGGAAGGGATGAGTCCAGTAGGCAAGTTCCTCGCAACTAGAAGCTCATGGCCGCATTTGAGCAGTATGCTGGATGCTAGGACAGCGGAATTGAATTCTTCAGATCTTCCTACTCTGAAACTAATGTATAAGGTGTGGGATAGAGGCAAGGATCTTTTTGGGATATCCCCATTTACCAAATATACCCTGCTGTGCTTCAATTGCAGGCTTCCAGAAATTGCAAATTGACTGACTTTGACAGATGGAATGCAGTTGTATTCCTGTTATCCCAAATTTTAGATGGTTCAGAAATGTTGAGTTTTACTCAACTGTAGGAAAAGTTTAACTTACCGCAAATCTTTTACCAATATTTGCAGTACAGGCATGTGGTCCAGAGTCGAGCTTTGAAAGGGGATCGGTCCATTAAATCTGCTCTCCTTATAAATTTAGTTTGTGGAGCACAGTCCACAAAGGGATTAATTTCGAGACCATATAGTGACTTGACGGAGGAGTATACAGTGGTGGCCAAAAGTATTGGCACCCCTGCAATTCTGTCAGGTAATACTCCATTTCTTCCTGAAAATGATTGCAATCACAAACTCTTTGGTATTATTATCTTCATTTAATTTGTCTTCAATGGAAAACCACAAAAACAATTGTCATAAAGCCAAATTGGATATAATTCCACATCAAACATAAAAAGGGGGTGGATAAAAGTATTGGCACTGTTTGAAAAATAATGTGATGCTTCTCTAATTTGTGTAATTAACAGCACCTGTAATTTACCTGTGGCACCTAACAGGTGTTGGCAATAACTAAATCACACTTGCAGCCAGTTGACATGGATTAAAGTTGACTCAACCTCTGTCCTGTGTCCTTGTGTGGACCACATTGAGCATGGAGAAAAGAAAGAAGACCAAAGAACTGTCTGAGGACTTAAGAATCCAAATTGTGAGGAAGCCTGAGCAATCTCAAGGCTACAAGTCCATCTCCACAGTCCTGAATGTTCCTGTGTCTACAGTGTCATCAAGAAGTGTAAAGCCCATGGCACTGTGGCTAACCTCCCTAGATGTAAAGCCCATGGCACTGTGGCTGACCTCCCTAGATGTAAAGCCCATGGCACTGTGGCTGACCTCCCTAGATGTAAAGCCCATGGCACTGTGGCTGACCTCCCTATGGCACTGTGGCTAACCTCCCTAGATGTAAAGCCCATGGCACTGTGGCTAACCTCCCTAGATGTAAAGCCCCTGGCACTGTGGCTAACCTCCCTAGATGTAAAGCCCCTGGCACTGTGGCTAACCTCCCTAGATGTAAAGCCCCTGGCACTGTGGCTAACCTCCCTAGATGTGGATGGCAAAGAAAAATTGACCAGAGATTTCAACGCAAGATTGTGCGGATGGTGGATAAAGAACCTCGACTAACATCCAAACAAGTTCAAGCTGCCCTGCAGTCCGAGGGTACAACAGTGTCCACCCGTACTATCCGTCGACGTCTGAATGAAAAGGGACTCTATGGTAGGATACCCAGGAAGACCCTACTTCTTACCTCCAGGCTGGAGTTTGCCCAAACTTACCTGACAAAGCCTAAAACGTTTTGGAAGAATGTTCTCTGGTCAGATGAGATAAAAGTAGAGCTTTTTGGGAAAAGGCATCAACATAGAGTTTACAGGAAAAAAAAAAAAAAAGAGGCATTCAAAGAAAAGAACACAGTCCCAACAGTCAAACATGGCGGAGGTTCCCTGATGTTTTGGGGTTGATTTGATGCCTCTGGCACTGACTGCTTCACCGTGTGCATGGCATTATGAAGTCTGAAGACTACCCAAAAAAATTTTGCAGCATAATGTAGGGCCCAGTGTGAAAAGCCGGTCTCCCTCAGAGGTCATGGGTCTTCCAGCAGGACAATGACCCAAAACACACTTCAAAAAGCACTAGAAAATGGTTTGAGAGAAAGCACTGGAGACTTCTAAAGTGGCAGCAATGAGTCCAGACCTGAATCCCATAGAACACCTGTGGAGAGATCTCACAATGGCAGTTCAAATCTCAGGGACCTGGAGCAGTTTGCCAAAAAAGAATGGTCTAAAATTCCAGCAGAGCATTGTAAGAAACTGATTGATGGTTACCGGAAGCGGTTGTTCGCAGTTATTTTGGCTCAAGGTTGTGCTACCAAGTATTAGGCTGAGGGGGCCAATACATTTGTGCGGCCCACTTTTGGAGCTTTGTGTGAAATGATCAATGATTTGATTTTTGTTTCATTCTCTTTTGTGTTTTTTCATTGCAAGCAAAATAAATGAATATATTAATACCAAAGAATTAGTGATTGTAATAATTTTCAGGAAGAAACTGAGTATTAGCTGACAGAACGGCAGGGGTGCCAATAATTTTGGCCACCACTGTATTTATAATCAACAGCTTCCGATTAAAGTGAAATGGGAGACTGACGTTGGCCCCATTAGTACAGAACAATGGGATAGTGTTTTGAGCCTTATAAGATTGGTGTAATTAAGTGAAGCAAAAAGATATTTGCACCTTATGTTGTTGCATAGCGCTTATAAAACTCCATTCCAATTATTCAAATGGGGTATTAGGTCAGACTCCAGTTGCTTTTGCACATGATATGGGCAGGGAATTGGTCAACTTCTGGAAAGAGGTTATCCAGTTAATTAGCAAAGTTCATAGAATTGACATCCCCTTAGACCCACTGCACTGGGTACTTGGCTATTTACAAGATCTAGTATTGGGTTTTGAACAATGAATTAGCATTTCCCGAATGTTATATATGGCCATAAAGTTAATTGCCTTTAGATGGATTCAGTCTTCTCCACCGAGCATAACCGAGTACATAAACAAATTAAATAATGTCATCAGATTGGAGAGGAGGGTATACTCTGAGAAAATATGAAGGTATTGGCTCAATTCCACAGGTTGGCCTTCTCGTTCCTTATTGCTACATAATTCAGGAATGGCGTGAGGTATGGGAGTATTGTCCATTCCTATTACTATTAGTTGAACAAAAGGAGTAGACACTCTTGGCAATCGTATGTGTATATATATATATATATATATATATATATATATATATATATATATAGCGAGACAGTGACAGGCGGAGTGGTGGAGGGAAGGTATATTTCCCCGAGAATGCTGTCCTATGCGGCCTTGTCTGGACTAATGCGTGTCACCAAGAGGCCTGGGCTCAGTGAAGGGAAGCTGACAGTTCTTGTGTGTCAGTGATTACTGACATGTAGTATAAGCGGTTCCAGTCCGCTTTATCTGGGTCGGCTTTTCCTGGAGTGGTCAACGAGCCGGATGGGTGGCCACTCCCACGCACCAGGTGAGGCTGGTGTCAGGCCTATAAAGCCTGAGGCTGGAGGCATGTAATGGCTGCTGGTGTTTGCTGGAGCCATGATGTGAGTAACACATGCTTTTTGTGTTTGCAGCTTTGCCCAGCATCACTTAGTGTGTCTCTGGTATAGTTAGACCCATCTTTGTGTGTTTAGTTTGAGCTCAACCGAGCAGGTTTTTGTTTTATGTGTTGTGCCTGGAGGTAAAGGGTTTGTCTCACTACAAGGATTGTTTTTTATGTTAAAGCTCTTGCAAAAACAAGTCACTTTGCAATATATGTCCATTAACCGTGTCCTACCTATCCCTAGATATCCCCTCTTGTATGGGCTGCATCAGCTCCTCAGGTTGCTATAGCTACAGACCTGTTTGATCTATCCTGATAGGCTGCCAGCACTGCTTGCTATAGCTACAGACCTGGTATTTATTGCAGCCTAGTGGAAGCAAGTAAACACACCCCTGAATTCAAAATGAAACCAAGAAAACAGGACTGAGGTAAGATGAATCAGTGTAGTGAGACAACCCCTTTAAGGCCGTATTTTGATTTATCGTTTAAATAAACCCAGGCTTGTCTGGACTTGAACTGTCTCTGTCTGCTGAAGCCCAGCCTGCTACCTGATTCGGACGCTAATCCCTCACAAAAAATAGACATATATTCAAACCCCCTCTTTTTGCCATTTTGGAAATAAAATAATAAAAAAGTTACACATATTTGGTATCACTGTGTCCGAATAAGTCCTATCTGTTAAAATTTAACATCATTTATCCCGTACGCTGAACACCATAGAAGAAAAAAGATCCAAACGTGTTTTTTTGGTTATTTCACATCCCCTAAATATTGGAATACATTTTATTAAAAAAGTCATGTGTATTCCAAACTGCTAGCAATAAAAAGTGCACTTCAGCCTGCAAAAAATGCCTCTTCATTCAAGTCCATAGGTGTTAGTACAAAAAGTTATTGGCCGCAGAGAATGACGCTGCAGCGCAAATGTAAAAAATAGACAACAGAAACAAATTATTTTTACTTAAGATTGAACACCGTAAAAACAAAACACGCACAAACATGGCGCAATTACTTTTTTTTTTTTTTTTTTTTCACAATTTTCCCCGCTCAGAATTTTTATATTCTCTGGTACGGTAAATGACTCCATTAGAAAATACATTGTGTCCCTCAAAATAAAAGCCCCCATCTGTCTGTCAATGAAAAAATAAAAAAAATTAGGGCTCTGAGAAGGGAGGGAGGGAGGGAAAAATGAACATGAAAAAAATAAGCTGGGTTGGGAAGGGGTTAAAAAATTGGGCTCCGTCAGGGAGGTCAAAACTGGCTGCTGCAGTAAAGGGTTAAGGACAGGCAATGTAATCTCTGCTGCTAAATGTGCAATAGGCTGGAGGATGGTGAATTATTAAGCGAAAATTTGCATTTGGTTTTTCATAACCTATTTTTGACAATATTGATTTAGATAAGTGATGTAACAGATGTATGGTAGAGCACAATATGTCTTTATTACACTGTGTTAACCCCTTAAGGACCCTGGACGTATGAGAACGTCCCAGGGTCCATAAGGGGCTTTGCAGGGGGATCGCTCCGCTAATCGCCGCTAACACCCGGCCGTTACAGCGCGTACGGGCACCGATCGTCATTCATTCAGACGCCGCGGCCAAGTTTTACAGTACAAAAAAAAATTATTAAAAGTTCAAATCACTCCTCTTTCCCCATTTTACAAATAAAAACAATAAAATAATAAAAAAAATTACACATATTTGGTATCGCCACGTCCGAAAAAGTCCGTTCTATAAGAATATAACATCATTTATCCCGTGCGCTGAACACCGTAGAAGAAAAATAATTCCAAACGCCAAAATTGCGTTTTTGGATTATTTTATGTCACTTAAAAAATGGAATAAAAGTGATCAAAAAAGTCGCATCCGTTCCAAACTGCTAGCGATAAAAAGTACACTACAGCCCGCAAAACATGCCACCTCACTGACGTCCATAGGTGTTAGTACAAAAAAGTTATTGGTCACACAAACTGGCGCCGCAAATTTCAAAAAATAGAAAAAGTTTGGAATTTTTTTACGATACCAAAACATAACGGAAACCCTACATGTTTGGTATTGCCGGATGCATATCAACCTGTAGAATACAGAAAACACATTGTATTGACCAAAGATCGAGCGGCATAAAAGCAAAACCCCCGCAAACATGGCGAAAATGTTTTTTTTTTTCACAATTTTTCCCACTTGGAATTTTTTTTCGGTTTCCCGGTATATTACATTGTACAGTGAATAACAAGAAAGTACATCTTTTTCTGCAAAATAAAAGCCTCCTATGTCTATGTAGATGGAAAAATAAAAAAGTTATGGCTCCGAGAAGGCGAGGAGGGAAAAACGAACGTGTCAACCAAAAAAAACGCCGGGCCCTTAAGTGGTTAAAGGTGAACGTTAAAGTGATAATGGTGCCATTTGGGCTTATCTCCAAGATATGTATTTACTTAACAGAGTAAAATAAGATCAATAACTTGTACCAGCCCAGAGCCTGTGAATCCTTTCAGGATAGATGTACTTGCTGTTAATGTTTTCCTGCATGAGATCCCAGCAGCTGCATAACTGAGCGCTTACAGTGTAATCTGCAATCTTGAGACTTCATCTATATCGTATACCTCCAAAGCCCATCCTAGCTATAGAGCTTTGTCTGCTCCTGTGCCTTGGTTTCTGTTAAAATAGAAACCACAACACTGTGGACACCACTGTCACCCAAGGACCTGATAACTTAAATTTCTCATCCGCCTATTTTTAATTTTTTTAAACAAACTGAAACCTTGCATCTGTCATAACCGGCAAGATTACAATGACAGGAAACCCTTTTATATATAGATAACACAAGATCTAGTACTCTCGATAGGTGATTGTCACAGCTCACGCCCTCCGTGCACAGTGACCGCTACACAGGTCACAGCGTACACTCAACACTCTCCCACAGAAGTCATCTTCAGACCACAGGTTCGGATGGTCCCTATGGCTTGTGGAAAGTATACTGCTAATCTGTTAAAAACTGCTTGGGCTAGATGGCTGCCCCCATAATCATGTGAAGAAAATAGAATAAAAAATCTAGTCAGAAAATTATGTATCTGGTTTCAGTTAGTAAAATATTGGTGCTACGCTCCCTTCAAGGTCCTATAAGTTGAGGTGGGACCTCCATGGATGGGGCTTGTTTTAAAAGCCCACTCCACAGTTGCTTGTATGGTTTGAGACCTGGGGCATGTGGAGACCAAGTCAACACCTTGATGTTTCGTCAGCCCATTCCTAAAAATTGCAGCATACAAGAGCGTCACCATTGTCATGAAGAGTACTTGATCTGCAACAATATTTGGATAGTTGGTTCATGAATACCAGGACCCAAGGTTACCAAGCAGAAAATGTCTGAGCCTTGTAATGTCTCTGCAGGCTTCTTTTCTTACCATAATGCGCCCTTGTCACGTACACACTCACCAGCGCGTGAGTGGGGGCCACTGTAATGGAGCTGATTTATTTCCACATGCGCTCACCTCTCACTCAGGTAGCGAATCAAGCATAAATCACACCCTAAAACAGTTCCAGCACCCCAAAGTTTCCTTCAATAACCAAAAGGACAGGACATGAGATGGAAGAACTCTGATTCAAAAAAATATTTAAACTCACTTAAAAAAACGCTTACCCGGTTACCTCACTGCTCTCCAGCAGCTACAGGGTTAAAATTACTTCTTCAAGGTTATGGATCCGTACAGCGACCAGAACTAATCTTATTAATTGTAATTTTAATATTAAACGATTTACAGTGCTTACATAGAAAAAATACAATAACAAAGTATATAACATACGCAGCAAACAGTTATAAAATAAAAGGGATAAACTTAGAAAGTTCTTACAATTCTTGACTTTCAAATCCCGGGGTAAGGATGAATGAAGATGGAACACAGCTCAATCCAGAATTGACCCCAAACTATGTACAAACAGCTGACCCTTTTACAATGGGTCTTATACCATACACAGCCATCTCGGGTTTTCCCCACCTCCTTCATAATTATGCTTCATTTCACTGGCTGGAAGATATAACAAGGTGGGTGGACCCTTGATGTCTAACGAGGGTTGTTGCTTACTATCCCCACAAGATGGCAATCACGGACTGCGCTTCTACGTTGAAAGATCAATGAACTCTGTCCATTTGGGGACCCGTGTTTATGACTAGCAATGTGTCAGAGGTCAGCCATGCCTGATAAGATGCTCTCCTTTAATCAAGTAGTGATGGCACTTAAGTATACAGAGCGGCTCATAAAACACAATAACTGGGGATACAATCCATGTTATAGAAACAAGGGATGTAATAGAACTGTTAAAAGAGACTGGTGTGAGGTTCTGCAGACCTATGCTACAAATTCTGTTCCCAAAGGGGGGGTGGAGGTCTTTTTAGCTGCAGAGATACAGAAATTGTAGACTCACAGTGTAAAAATGTGTTAACCAAAATACAGAATGCAGTTATTCCTAGTGTACTACATTACAGCCCTGTTGCCACCTTCCATTGGTCCATGGTCCAGGTCTGAAGTTCATATTGCCCATTGTAGGCACGTTCTGTAGTGGACTGGAGTCGGCACAGGCAGCTGTGCAGCTCACTATACAGCCAGCTGTGACACCTTTCTATCATCATAATAATCATTAACATTTTAATAGTAAATCTAAATCAAACACAAGCTTTGAGAGCCCTGCTCATAAGCATTTACTTTTTGTTTTAGCCCTTTTTCCGCATAGATTGTAAGACGTGTGTATGTTGTGCAATAGTCCAGTCCTCTTAAATAGATACAGGGAAGCACATCTAAAAGTGGATAAACTGGTCAACCAGACAATATCTTTATATAGCTGAGCTTGGGGATCTATTGGTTTATATCATTTGCAGCAGGATTTCTAAGTAGAAATCGGAGTAAATCCTGATGGGACTCCATAGGAGACAGTGCAAGTCATGCTTGCTCTACCCACATGTAGGGATTCTCAGCTTTCCCCATATCAGTGTGTGTACAGAGCAAACTGTCAATCAAAGTTTGGAAAATGGAAGCCAGATAAATAAGCAGTTACAATCAGGGCTGTGGAGTCGGCAAGCCAAAGCCCCAACTCCGACTCCTCAATTTCCTAAACCTCCGACTCCTGACTCACACGGCGCATGTATAAGTGATGACTTTACTGTAGTAAAATGGTAACATTAGGCTGTTTTATCGCCTTATGATACAATAAATCCAGCTATTTAGGTAGAACAGACGCTGACAAGCAAAAGGGTAACAATGTTTTGATCTTTAGAACACTTCTGGGTAGAGTTGAAGAAAAAACTGTATTTGTATCCAAGTCCAGTCTGCACCAACATTGGGAACGTGTAGAAGAGACCTGGGATCAGATTTTGGTTAAGATGTGCTTGATTCTGATTCAGAGCCCAGAAGGATTCAGGCAGTATTGAAAACCAAAAGGGGGATTTCCCAAATACTAACAAAATAATAGAAATTAACATTTTTATTTTTAGTAGCAAAACAGTAACCATACAGTTACAGGAAAGAATCTGCAGAACTAAGCAGATGCTAAATACTTGCAGGTCACATTTATGTATAAGATAGGTAAGATGACTGTGTATAAAATTACAGTAGCCTCATGTACAAAGCTGTAGTGGATGGAGAGATATGGAGCCTGAAAGTCACAAGTTCAAAACATTGTTACCATTTTGCTTGTCAGTGTAAAATATATTTATTGGACATGACTTTAGAACACAAAAAAATTGTAAATATGCAAAACACTACAGGAACATTCGTGGAGTCTCTGGATTTGTTCTGAGAAATAGTATTGCCTCCATCAGATCCTGCATAAATGACCTCACATCTGATCTCATTATTTCCAGGCTAGAGAACAGCCTCTCTACACTAACTTGGGTTGGGGGAAAGCGGTGACCACAGGGGCAACATCTCTAACAATGTCAGGGTATAAAGGAATTGCCTCAGCCACTGTCAGTTTTGATGAATAGTTGAACTCTTCTACTTCTTTGAAAGCAGGTGAAAAATTTTGCTGAAATTTGTTTGCCATGGGATCGGAATCTTTTCCCCTAGGGCAGCGCTTTGCCTGCTCCATGTCATCAATTACACTCCTCATGTGATGAGGCTGAAGATATGGGAGCAGTAGCACTGGCCGGACCCAATGCCTCTTGCTCTTTGCATCGAACTAACTGGACCAACTAATTATATATTTTGGGAGTCGGAGTCGGTCCCTTTTATGACGACTCCGACTCCTGCAAAATAGGCACCGACTCCGACTCCACAGCCCTGGTTGCAATAATCAACATGAGAATGTATTTGCGTTTTGCTTTTTTCACATTGAGAAAAGGACCGATTCTGAAGATGTTTTTGAGGTGCTGGTGACAAGAGCGGTTAAGGGATTTAATATAGGGAGTGAAGGCAGATCGGAATTCAGCATGACTCAAAGACTGTGGGCCTAGGAGTTATGGAACCGATATGGAAATGTCCTGTTTGGGTTGGTTAGTAGATGGAGGAAAGACAAGAAGTTCAGTTTATGTAAGGTTTAGTTTTAGATAGAGAAAGGACATGTTAGAGACAGTAGACAATTACTTGTGTTTTGTAAAAGTGCAGGGGTGATGTCATAGGGTGAGCTGTATAAATAAGTGTCATCAGCGTAGAGATGGTCCTGAAAGTCAAATCAGCCTTAGGCCATGTTCACACGGCTTAATTGCAGGGCGTAATTACACCCCGCAATTATGCCGTGTGCGCGGAGCGGGGGTGCCGGCACCTCGCCGGCCATAGACTATCATTACTAGCGGTGCGTATACGCCGCTTGTAAATGACGTCACTTATCTCCCCCCCGCGGCGGATTCACCGAGCAGTGAGAGGAGACGTAATCCATAGTTCTCTATGAGAACTGTGGATTACCATAATGCCTGGGCCGTATTTCAGCCCGTAATTTGCGCAGTACGCCGCGAATTACAGGCTGAAATACGTGCCCAAATAAGCCGTGTGAACATAGCCTCAGGCCATGTTCACACGACGTTTTTTAGATTTCGTTTTTTTGATCCATTTTTCGGATCGATGCGTGTTTACTTGTATCTTTTCGATGTGCATTTCAGATCCGTTTTAAGAATTGACATGGTAATTCTACTTGCGTTTTACACAAGTGAAATCGCTATAGGAAACAATGAAGTGTGCTTTTGGAGCCCGAAAAACGGATCCAAAAGCACAACATACTTTTGGATATGTTTTGGATGCGCTTTTCATACGAAAAGCGCATCCGAAAGAGGCATTTAATTAAAATTTTAGGTGTAATACACTAAATTGGCCCCTAGAGGTCTCATTTGATCTGGAACTGTTTGAACTCTAGTAACCCAATGACCTACGTCAGGAAGCACACTAGTGGGAGCTAACCGCATTTTACATGTGTTTCAGAGGAAGCCCAATAGAGGGAGCTAACAGCATTTTACATGTGTTTCATCTTATATATCACTTTTTATATATATATTGAATGATATAAAAGCAGTTTTTTAGTATAGAATGGGTGTTTATAGAAATTATAGACGTTTTTAATAAGTTTTAATAATTTATAAATGTTTTAGATAAATAGTTTATTATAGAATGTTGAGTGGTTTTAGTATTATACTGAAACCATTTAACATTCTATAATAAACTATCAATGAAATGAACTGGGGGCGTTTTGGACGCTGTTTTGGGTGTGGAAACACTCCGAAAACCACGTCCAAAACAGCGTCCAAATATGCCGTGTTAACATACCCTAAGGACGTCCCCACGGCACGGGTTTTCGGCCGGTTTTTCAGCCGGTTTGCGGATTTTCAGACCGCCTGAAAAACCGTCCGAAAATTAGCACAATTGTGCTCTATGGAAAACCCGTGCAGCAGTCCCCACTGCACGGGTTTTCCGCTCGGTGGTTCTTCCACCCGTGGGCCGCTCAGGAAACATTGAGCATGTTCATTCTTCCGTCCGGTTTCCGGACGGAATATGAACACCTCAATGGGAGGGGGGAGGGCTGTTCTCTGCTCATCGTGGAACCCCCACCCCTCCCCCCTCGGCCGTGGGGACGGCCGCAAAACTGGACAAATACCTGTGCAGTGTGGACACGTCCTAAGGGTATGTGTGGATGGCACAAAATTCTGGAGGAAAATCCATGGTGGAGTTGCAGCAGATCTATGAGGCATACCGTCCGCTATCTGCCATGACATTTGCAACTTATATGATAGAAAATGAGTGACATACAAGACTATATGGCTGCCCTTCTATTATTTTATTTATTATCTTGGAATAGATGCATGTTCTCCCAAACAGGCTACATTCACTTACTGTTGATTTTCCAGTCACACCTGCTGGATGCTCCAAATTTCAGGTTAACCTATTTGTAGGTTTTTGGAGTGTGGGGGAAACCGGAGTACCCAGAGGAAACCCACACAAACACGGGGAGAGCATACGAACTCCTTGAAGATGTTGTCCAGGACCCCAGAGCTGTAAGAAAACAGTGCTAACACCTGATCCACCATACTGCTGTCCTGTTTGATTTAAGCCCGTGCATCATATTTTTTTTTTTTTTTTTTTTTAACTCAACCACTTTATTTTAAGTCCAGGATTTTATTGCTATATTACTGTTTAGTGATTCCTTAGAAACAGGGCCAGAGCAGGTATAAACTCTTCCTTTTTGCTCCACAAAGTGGTTGGTTGCCATCAATAGAAGATAAAATAATGGTTGAGAATCTTTCGGTCATCCATTCTCATGTAGTACAAGTGCATGGTTATCCAGTGATTCTGTGCAGGGGAGGGAGCAGCTGACATTTTTTGTTATGTAGAGTTTATTCTCCTATTGTTATTTGCTTGTGATCTCATTAAACATGATTCTTCCCATCCGTCTTCCTCAGGGCTGGAGAACTTATTAAATCTGAAGAAAGTAAACTTATCTTATAATCGTATACATGACCTGATTGGTAAGTGGATCTATAACCCCTATTTCCTCATTTCTCTGGTTAGACGTTGAATTGGCAGTGAAGAGCTTTTATTAATGGCTAGACATTTCTAGCGAGACACGATAATGCAGCCGACGGCTTCATCTCTTCAGTTTGGGTAATGAATTATGACAGTAACATCTTTATGATAATATCACTTTGTACACAATGAAGAACCGCAGATTGTTTTTCAAATTGTTTAACAAATTAACATTTCAGTTTATTGGCCTATGAAATCTGAGGCCTTTTGAACAGGAAAGTGGATGCATAAATTCATATTCCCTTGCGTCAGTTCTCGACATTATCTAGCTCTTGGCACAGACAGGCCAACTTAAGAAGTGAACTGTATTTGCATTTACATTGCAGAAAATCCATCACAGGAATAGCTCCCTTTATACGTAAGTCCACCCTCCTGTGACCCAGCAAACAAATGACCGACTATTCATGAAGGAAAGTTCTTCTCCTGTGACAGATGCTCTATAAAGTGGCCAATGCGCTGCAGATCTTAAAGAGGTTGTCTCACTACAAAGAATAGCTTTCAAAATGTAGGCAACACTAAATGAAGACGTTTTCCAAATATATTGCTTTGTTCATCTTTTTTTAAGGAGCTACAAATGATTTTATCACCTTCTGAGGGCTCTCAGGTTTCCCAAGCGACCGACCTGTATACTTCTTCTCCCCCTGCTATGTGTTCTATCTGATAGCAGGGAGTGATATAATCACACAGGTCACAGCCAGCACTCTGAGAGCTTGCCTGTTATCTGATCTTTCAGACAAAAGACAGCAATTACTCTACTGTTTACATTAGCTCAGCAGCTTCTCCAGACCTCAGAGAAGGTAATTTAGCTAATTTAGACGGATAAACATAATAAACAGAGAAGTCTGAATACACTGAGCTCATATGCTAATTACAGACAGCTTGACCAGGAAGTGACAGAGCAAAGCAGCATTATTTCATTCATGCATCCTATGAAACTGTGAGATGAGACAACCCCTTTAAGTAGTATAGATTCTGTCTAACATAGATTATTGTAGATTGCAGCCATTCTGCATTTGTTACACTGTGGAGGGTTCTGACTGGACCTCCCACCATGTCTCAGAAGTCCTAAGCATGAAGATAAGCAGCCCCAAATCTCTTTCTTTGACTGGAGAGTTAACCCGTGTCTATATCTGCTCTCCATAGACATTAAAGGGTTTGTCCACTTATTTTTATTTATTTTTTTATTTTTTTATTATAATACTGCCCATTGAAAATAAATATACGTTCTATAACTCCCGCCGCAAATCTAGTGTTGACACATCCTCACTCCCCCTTCTGGTCTTATGCTAATTATCTCAAGAGCTGTCTCTGACCTGCGGGGACTGTCACCTGTAGCTGAAGACTGCTGATGGCTGCCTCCCGGCCACATTCGACTACTCGCCTGACATCACGTGTTCAGAAGTAGAACCTGCCCAATTAGGTGAAATTCGAAGGGACTGCCCACAGTGTCTATGGCTAGCAGCCAATCTTGGCTCATCTAAGGAAGGCAAGAAGTAAACAGAAGACAGCTGGCGAGTGAGGACGGTGCAGAGATGAATCCGAGGTGAGGGGAGAATGAGTCTAACTTTTTCTTTTAAAGGGGCACTAGCATGCTGAAAATTCAGATTTGGGTACTTACCATAAAATCCTTTTGTCATCTGATACATTGGGGGAGACAGCACCTTTGGTGTAGGCCCTCACCCTAGAAAGGTGACACTAGGGGGAAACTAAAAGTGTTGGCTCCGGCTTGGTGGGCTACATCCCTCTTACTGACACCAGGCTACTTAGTTGGTGCAAAAGCAAGGAAGGTAGGATAAACCACAGTCTGATTCCAAGAAGAAAAATTGGAAACCGGAATAAAACAAAACAAAGAGATGGAGGGATCAGTTTACCCCAATTAATCAGACAAGAAAAGGATTTTACGGTAAGTATAAAAATCCAAATTTCTTGTCAATATCATTTTGGGAAAACAGCACACATGGGAGCCGCTAGCGGTCCCGCAGAGGGTTGGTTAAAAATTGCGTAATGAAAAACTTCTGACACACAGTAGCGAGTCCAGCCACAGCTGCCTGAAGTACCTTACGGCAAAGGCTCACTTGAGCCGAGGTCAAGATATGGTTATGGTAGAATTTAGTAAAAGTATGCACTGAGACGCCCAAGTCACAGACTTGTGAGGCCGAGGCACGATGACGCACTGCCCAGGAGGGCTGTGGGGGCTTGAGTATAATGAGTGATGAACCGGATTAGAAAATGTTCACCCATGAAATGGTAGGCTTTCGAGCGATTGCGCACGACCAATTCCAGCTGCAAAATGCGATAAACCTTAAGACGGCCTCCAGACCTCTACACAGAGCCTCTAGAAAAACAAAAAGGGAGTCGGAAAGCCTGGAAAATTCAGTGGCAGTGAGGTAGATCCAAACAGTCCTGACAACATTCAAACAGTGCAGAGACTGCTCATGAGGGGGAGGGGCAAAATGAGGGCAGAACTATGTCCTCATTAAGGTGGAGTGAGAAGACGAAGGCATGGGACATAGGATAACCTTGTCCTTATGAAGAACCAAAGAGGAGGATCTGCTTGAAAAAGACACCAGTTAAGGCACTTGACCAATGGAAGTTATGGCCACAAGGATTGCCACCTTCCAAGGAAGTACGAAGGAAAACTTCCCGCAACTTTACCACACGGTTTCAAAAGTTGCAACCATCCCACCCAGAGCTTGCCTGCAGATGCCAAGGAGAACCCACTGGAGCGTTAGGGCTGAAGAATGCAACAGAAGGTCCTTACACATCCAAGAGATATATCTTCACACAGGCAAAATAAACTTTGGCGTTAACAAGAGAACGAGAACCATGCCCAGGAACACCATCTGTTGAGATGGAACCAGGGCGAGCTAGAAAGTGTAGCAGGAGTGCACCTTGATGTTTCACAGGAAGGGAAGACAGAAAAATAATCTCCTGCTAACCAAGCACAATCACAGACCTGAATAATTCCATGCGAAATCTGGGAATCTGCATGTGACCATTTATTTAGAGATTGAAAATGGAACTGACTGAAGGAAGAGAAATGACTTCCCAGACCTAGGCATCATCAGCTTGGATCCGAAAAACATCGATAATCGGAAGCGAGGTGCCCCCACCAGTGAAATAACTATTGGAGTGGCGGAGACAAAACACCCATCAGGCCATGGTAGACTGTTCAGGCGCGGAATGACTTGCCAGGAAAGTGCTGTTCAAACGGATGCCTCCTTGGGACTGTCGGTCACCTATTTTTTCCCCGCCGGCCTAGTCGGAAACTCCATGAAAGAGGATTGACAAATGCTAATAACGCTTATGACGACTGTCATGCAGAGTGGGTCTGAGACAGTGAAGGAAACTGCAGCCACCCATGGCCAATGAGATTCTCATCCAGACGTTTACCAAAATGTTTGTTACCAAAGAAGGGAAGGCGACAGTACAGAGTCCATTTTGGAGGCTGCATAAGGTGCCCAGGACTTCAGCCAAAAAGAGCTCCAAACTGCCCCTGAGTTGGCAGATGCTCTGGCGGCATAATACAATTGTGCTGTGAGTGCCAGATGATAGCCCTTCTGCTGAAGCATGATTTGCGCCCCAACACATACAGAGCCATGGTAACCCTGAATGAAGACAACAAGACAGATTGCAGGGCCACCCCGGAGGCTTCAAAAGTGGATTTACAAAAGGCATCAATCCACATTCGTCAGACGTAGATCCTGAGTGCTAGTCCAACATTCGAGATAGAAATGACATTGAGCCTTCGAATTGCGGAGAGCGACCGGGCATCAACTGCCTCCAACCATTTGGCCACTAATTCACCTGGAAAAGGAAAAAAAAGGGAATTTAGCTGCCTGTTAGAAAATAAAACGCCTGTCGGGATGTTTTCACTCATCTGATATCTAGTCCCAATCACATCCGTGTGAGTAGGGAAAGCCTAAAATGACCCCCCTTTTTTTTTGCCGTGTTGCTGTCCATTTAAGAAAAGCCTCATCCTGTATGTAAGGGATGCATCCTCATCCATATGTGACGGGAGCGTCCCTGGTGGCCTGTATAAGGGCATTAATGGCTGAAGCCATTCCATCATCCCTGTCTGGCTCTGAGTCGGAGTTGAAGAGGTCTCCTGGACTTAAAAGGACGACTCTATATTCACCAACTATCTGTCTGGAGAAAGATCAGGCAACACAGAGGACGAGGGAACTCTAGTCCTCTTACACGGGATGTTCTTACGGGATGCGCAGTGTGCAGAGCCTGGGGAATGCTAGGCTGGATGGCAAGCTAAAGACAATAGGAAAACTCTAAGTGGCAGAGATCACACCTGGGACATAAGTCCTGGAAAGGTCACCCACAAAGAATAAGGTACTACCCCAAGTCGGAATCCGCCAACCCCCTGACCAGAAGGGGTACGGCAAGACCCCGGCAAGTTGGCGCGAGCGCCTGGGGAAGCAATGCAAAGCGAGCAGAGCGATGCTTAAGACATACAACCCGCATTCAAACTTTATTTGTTGCAGTGAAGCAAGCAAAAAAAGTTTTTAGCACCTGTCCTTGAGGACTTAGTGTTGACATTTGGTGCATTGTCCTTGGAAAGGAACATGGTAAATGAGGGGAGAGCGTGGGGTGGAGGAGGGAAATAAGCTAGAAAGAGCACAGCTATTAAAGATGAACTGTCACAAGATTATGCCCCCCCCTTTGCTGAGGCGCTGAACAAGCTAGTGTCGAGACCTGCTGTTTCCAGATGCTGTTCCCCTTTATTATAGTAAAATGCATGTAAGTTTTTCGTAGTATTTAATGCTCATATCTGCATTTTTCAGCCAAAGTCCTTCAAATCAGTCAGTTTATTTATTTCAACACCTTCTGGCCTAACCTGAGGCTAGCCCCACGCCTACTCTCAACAGACAACAACCTATTACTTTGAATAGGTCTAGAAACGTGAAAACGGGTCCAGTAGGGCCGGGAACCAGCCATATATGTGGCGTGGCTGACAACACCTGCTCATGAATACATAGAGATTTGATGGTAAATTGCCTCTAAAATTGCATCGTGAAAAAAAACATCTTACATCAATAACGGACACAGGCGCTAGGCGAAACAGCAGCGGTCTGACACTAGTCATTGTTGCGTTGCCCTCAAGCAAGGTGGTATAAAACTATGCGTACAGGTTCCCTTTTAACCCTTCTATACGACCTTACAGACCCATATCCATACGTCCCAGGTGGTTTGGTGGATTCACGCACCTGGACGTATGGATATGTCCAGAGGAAATCGCGCAAAAACTCTAAAGCAGGTTCGCAGCGATCGGACCGCGGAGGGTGTCAGCCTGTAATATTACAGCTGCTACATCCCGCAGCGTCGGCCCCGACCCCGGGATCCGCTCCGCGGTGCGGGAGGGAGGGGGGCGTGGTTTATAAACCCCTTAATTATCCGCTGACGAATCGCGAGTCGCAAATAACTAAGGGAGACGCATGAGGCGCGAGAACGCTCCTACCTAGCGTCTCTGTACGGCGGAAAGCAGCGCAAGACTTAGGAGCGGTAGGCGAATCCGTTTGCAGCTCCTGACCATTCTGACAGAAACAACTAGGAAGAGCAGAGAAGAATGCCATTCACTGCTTGTAAATGTCAGTGAACTGACACGATGCCTGGCCGGTGCCACTAGGGGGCATGGGCCCGGCAATCGCTGACTGACAGTTGTCATAGGAACCATAGTCCATAAGCAACAAGCTAAGGCACTGATTCCTATTATGAATGAAGAATCTTAAAGAATCTCCATTCAAAATCCTCCTATGGGGAAAAGCGTAAAATAAAAATGTGAAACAAAGTGAAAAAAAATAAAAAAAAAGAGTAAAACAAGAAGTAAAACACAAACACGAAAAATAAAATAAAAATACGTACACCACCCTATTCCCTTAACAAAACGCCAATCTCACCCAAAAAAGGTCAAAAATAATAAATAAAGAATATACCCATAATTGGTATATGCCATGCGTGCGTAAACGACCTGCCTATAAATCATGTCATGTTAATTAAACCCGTACCCGTGAAACGACCGAAAAAAAAACCAAAAAAAAAAACAATCACAGAATTAAGATTATTGTTCACTTCCCGCAGCACATAAAATCGGAATAAAAAGCGAGTCAAAAGCTCTCTCTTAGAACACCCCAAAGTTCTTATTAACCAAATTAAAACACATACCTATATGTTGAGGGTCAGAAAAACCTCGGAAAGGTTTCATGCGTTACTAGTTTAATTCACCTCTACAAGCCAACTGATAAAAATAATGTTTGCAACAAAAAGAGGCAAATCATCGCGCCAAAAACACTTTGATGGCATAATAAAACAAGGCGTCAAACTACAAGAGTGACAGGGCGAAAATTTGTTCTACTAAACAAAATATAATCGAAGCAACAAAAGTTCAGTAGAATAATGAAAAAAAGTTTTCTGAAGGAAAGCAGGATATAACAGGAACCAATGGAAGGCGCGGATAGCACAAAACAAAATGTAAATACAGATCGCTCTGTCTTATTCATAGGCAAAAGAAAAAAAGGTAAGGAGGCGGAATCTCGTGCTTTTGTCAGCACATATTGATGCTCATAGTGCGAGGATGATAAAGAGAATCAAAAAACATTGGAGTATATTGAAGAAGCGATAGCAGGTCTTTCGTGTAAAACATTTAAGGATGTAAGGACCGTACTATATGCGGTAGTCAAATAGTAAAAAGTAGACCTCAAAGGGGCAACAGCCAAAAGCCATTTTTGGGAATCCTGAAAGGAAGAGAGGACTACTATCCCTGTAATAAAATTGCTCCAGAAAACTGTAGTGCAAACAATACAAAGAGTTCACACATCATCACATCCAACTAAGGGAATTGATATACACTATTAAAGGAGCGTTCACTTATTGTGATACAAAAAACGCGCGGCTGCTATATTATTGTAGTAGCACCAGTTGCGGGAAGGGATAACGCTGGGCCAGACAAAGAGGAGTATAAAAATCAGGCTCAATGACAACCGTAAGTAGAATATCAGATTTGCATTAAAGAAATAAAACTGTAGAAGAAAAATAGCGAGGGAGGTAAGAGGTTTGGAGAGACGGAGCATAGCACATTTTTTAGAAAACAATCACATAAAGTGTCTGAGCTTAGACTGGGCTCCTTTGGTGAATGGAGGAAGTTTCTAATGTGAGGGAAAGGATGAAGCAATTGAAAAGGTCTCCTCTTGCAACACTAAGCAAGATTGATCTATAAGATGCGACAACACACTCGCGCCAGATAGGCATGAATGAACGAATTGGGGCCGTCAGAGCCTTTTTACAGAACAATGTATATATATGCTCAGTAGTAAGGTTTTTACTTATATATTGTGGAGGTGGTTAGATGCATACTCCTGTGCTTACCTATAAAAGCCGCAGGAGTTAAGCTTGCAGAGGCGTTCTTGAACAAGAAGGTGAGGTACCCCCTAAACGATCGCGCCACGCCCTGGCGCCACGCCCCGCCTGTCAAACTGTTGCAATTCCATATTGAGGTAGCCGCCGGGCTATGCGGTAATGATCGTAAGCATCGCGAAGTATAGGCGTAAATATGCTTTTGTATGTTCTCTGGCCACCTACTATGGATTAGCCAACACAACTTCTAAACGCACGTAACAGGGAGTTACTAGAATGTGGTCTATATTTATGAGGACTTGCGACAATAAATGTTATGCGGTACACGACTTTTGCAACATTTGAATCCTCGCTTTGTTGTTGTTGAGTACCAATTAAAACAGTCATTCAACCCGCAAAAAATAGTCCTATACAGCTCTGTATATACGGAAAAGATAAAAAAACTGTATAGCGTCCATAATATAGCGATGACATAATATGTTTCTTTACACACTAAAAACAACTTTTCTTTTACATTTTAAAAGTGCTTCAACATAAAAAAACAAAAAAAATATATAAATAGGGTATTCGACCATAAATCGTATAAAGCGCACCCAAATCAGAAAGCTAACTTATCACGGGAGATACTGCACAGTGACAGCCCCTGCTTAAAAACATAAAAATAAAAGACACTACTAGATTGCAGTATTTTTCTTCACCGCTGGCCACCCAAAGAGAATGGATTTAAAAGTGATCAAAAGCTTGTCCCCACCAAAAATATGATACTACAATAAAAACTTCAACTCAGCTCGCAAAAACAATCCCCCTACACAGCTCCAAGCACAAGCAAAAATTTTAAAAAGTTAATGGACTCTCAGACTATGGCGATGCAAAAATGTATTTTACCTGTTATGAAATAAAAGTGTTTTTATTGTATAACAATCAGTAAAACAATAAAAAAAATATACGCTGATAGTTTTTAGTGAGGTTGAGTTTATCTGTGTAATCGTAATTTGACCTGCTGAGCTAAAAGCCTACCATGTCAAATATACCGTCTAACATAGGACCGCGCAATAAAAAAAAATAAAAATTAAAAACACTAAACTAAGATTGCTGTAGTCTTCTTTCACAACATCTCAGAAAAAAACCTTGAATAAAAAGTGATAATACATCCTCATAGCGCACCCCATAATGGTACCAGACAATAAAAACTTCAACTCATCCGCAAAAAACAAGCCCATACACACCTCTTTGCAAAACAACAGCAAAATAAAAAAGTTAGGCTGTCAGAATATGGAAAACATCAAAAACACAATGTTATTTCTTAAAGACGCTTTTCTACTGTTGTAAAAGTAAGTACAACAGAACAAAAAACTATATAAAATCTATATCATAGTAAATTGAGTACGACCCCACATAGTAAATAATCACATCATTTACACTGCACGGCGCGAATGCTTAAACATTGAAACTCACAAATGCGACCGAACTGCGTATTTTCTTCCACCCCCATTCTTCGATGTGCCCAATGCTAAAACAAAAAAACTATGGAAAACACCTGCTGCATACCAAAAATGCACAGTACACCCCTAGACAATGAAGATCCCTGGATACGGATTTTGAATCCAAAATGGGGCGAACTTCTGGAAGGTCTTCGACCTGTTCATGCTACTATTGGGGGCTTTGCAGAATGCGACAAAAAAGCCAAATCAATATATCGGCCCCACCAAAATCGATGCGTTCCAAAAGCCGAAATAGCCCTCTCACTCACCTTATTCGACACCCGCCATGCGCCCAACAGCAGTTTTACACCCACATTTCGTAAGTATCTAGCCTAACTTGAAGAAATTTGCTTAACAAAGTTTTAGGGTTCTTTTTTTCCAGGATATCCTTGTACTTATTATGAAACATTTTAAGCTAAAATGCAGATTATTGAGAAAAAAAATTTTTTCTTTTAATTCTTTCGACAGACCTTATGCTAACAAAAAACTTTGTGAATCACCTGTGGTATCCCTATATACTCATTGCACCCCTAAGCGATATATTGCCTTAAGGGGTGCGTAGATTCCAATAAGTGGTCTATGTTAAGGGGTGTTTATTAAGTTTACTAGACACCTTAGGGTGTCCCCAAACCCTGAAAAGGCGCCTAAATACAAAATCGTATTGGAAAATGAGACCTCCAGACGTACAGTAGGCGATGCTCCTGCCCTTTTCTGGAGGCTTATGGGTTAGGCAAATATGCACTAGTGGCCACATATGGATATACCTCTAAAAACACCAGACCTTATAGAATTGATATTTAAGTTGGCATTTAACCCTAGTACCACATACCGTAAAAATCCATTGTAATAATGTGGATACAATATTGAAAATACTGCAAAAAAAGTGAAAATTTTGAAATTACCACCTCCACTAATTGCTTTAAATTACTGCGAAATATCTGAAGGTTATCAAACTTCCAAAATAGATGCTTGTAAATATCGTTTAAGGGGGTCTATTCTCAGATGCATACAGACATGGGGGTATCTAACACTAGCAGGGCCCCTCAAAAGCCACCTCAGAAATGAATGGTCCCCTAAAAAAATGTATATTGCAGCAAATTTTCTTGAAAAATGTGTAAGAAATAACTAACTAAATTTCTAAGCCCTCTAAATTCATTTTTTTTTTTTTACGCACATATTAAAACAAATTATGCTAACCTATAGTGGACATATGGAAGAATGCTAGTTTCATAAGAACTATTTTGTGGTGAATAATTATCTCGCGTCTTGTGCACGCAGAACAAATTTACTGCAACTATTCAAAATCGCTAATTTCTTTCCAAATTTTACAAGTGAAATTTTGGATATCTTTACAAACCAAGGATTCGTATGGATAAACAATTTCTTACTAATCTTAAAGCACAAAGTGTCATCGAAAAACAATCCTCTGAATCACATGGATAGGACTGAAAAGTTGCGTCAAAAAGTTATCTTCTCACATAAATTGACACATTGTCACATTTTCTCTCAAATAGTGGCTGTGTCCAGGAACGTCAAAAACACAGGCTGGGTACCTTAAGGTGTTGAACCGTTTCAGGTGCTACATTCTCCGGATAGAGAGCAAGGTGCTGACCACTTGGGGAGAACACATGAGGTGGTTTTTCTGGCCAAGGTTGCGCATCCCACTCACCACCCTAGAAAAAGCCATGGTGCTGTTAGTGACCCTTATCCTTCTACATTTTTGAAATGGCTAGGGGGCAGAGGAAGGCCCAGATAACAGCTGATAAAAGAACTGAGGATGGCAATCTGGAGGAATGAACCACCATGCCACATAGAGAAAAAGCCGTGTTAGAGGCAGGGAGAAAAAAAATAGTCAAACTCCCCAAAAATCCTCCCAAAAGGGAGGACGGGGAAACTTTCCTATCCGATGTCTTCCGGCGTATGTGGAATCACCCCCTCAGTATAGCGGAGTGGGGTTACCAAAATCCAAAAGAAACCGCAAAGGCAGAAAGTGGAGATGGGTGACTGCCGCATAAGGAAAAACAGTGGCTGTCTAGTTTTCTGACGCCCTCAGGTGGGATTATGTCTAAAGTGGTGACAATGATGACAACCCCGTGACGGGTGAGGAAAACTGCCATTCATACTGGAACGGGAAAAGAGGGAAACAAAACTAAAATAAAAAATGCAGTGGACCTACAGAGCAGCGTCTACCTTCTATGGACACTCGGCAAAACTGGCGTCAGTAGAAGGGATATAGCCCACCGAGGCAGAGCCAACACTTTAGATTTCTCCCTACTTTCCCTCACGTGCCTAAACTGTTAGGGCTAGTAAAGCAAGGTGCTGTGGTCGCTCTATGAATAAGCGTTTTCAATAGTTGTAAGGCCGAAATAAGACGAGAGCGAACACTCATCCATTCACCTGTTTCCATCCAGATTCCAAGTCCTGTTGCTATCTCACAAACGAGACAACTTCATTTTTAATAAGCCAATTGAAACGGGCACTGTTGCGAGTTAACGGGCATCTGATGTATTTTTACAGTTTACATACATTAAAATGTGCGCGTAAAGATGTGTAACACCAGTATTTTGATGCAAATTGTGCCAGAATTTTGGTGTAGTTGCTATAGTGAATTTGTCTTTGTTTTTAAGTGGGTAAAAAATTGACATCTAACGTCAATTATCCTGTGCGATGAACACCAGATAGAAGGACAGAAAAATTCTCAACTTTATTTTTTCTTGTTCCTTTTAACATGCTCCTTAATTTGCGCAATAAAAAGATGACCAAAAGATCATGTTTGTTTATCTAAATAAGTACCTATAAATACTATTGGTTTCTGCATTTGGTTAGCAGAAATTAGCATTGACGCACAACTTTTCAAGGAAATTTTTTTTTAAATTACTAAACGTAACGAAAACCCAACATATTTGGTATCACCAGAACCGTACTTTCGCCATGTTTGCAGGGATTTTGTTTTTTATGTTCAGTATAAATGAAGTGTTATCTGTATTCTACAGATTGGTGCGTTTTGCTTTTTTTCACATTGTCACCCTTTTCACATTTTCGGTTGCCCAGTATGGTATGGCCAAAAACACCATTAAAAAAATCCCTTGCATATCTATGTACATGGGGAAAAATAAAAAAGCTTTGGCTCTTGAGAGGTGGCAAAGACAAAAACAAAGAGCCATATTTAATGACCATGGCGGCGGCGACGGAGCCGAAACATATGATGGTTAGGTCTATAGGTCACCCACTAAAATAACCCAACTAGCTAGAACACAGAAGTAGCAGCTCTTCTTATGATACAGTAATAAAATTGGCGATTCTATGCGTTCAGACATGCTTTTCCACAGGACGACGTATTAATTGCTGTGTATTTCTGCAAAAAAAAAAAAAAATGCACCAAAAATGCATCAAGAAACCGTGCCAAAAATTCTCCGTGTGAAAGCACCCTTATGTGTAGAAGGACTTACGGTTTGTTTGGTTAATTGCTTGTAGCCATTGATTGCTTTACTTACGGGTGCTTTCACGCGGAGCGTTTTTGGTGCGATTTTATGTGCAGAGATCTGTACAGCATTAAATTTGGCTGTGCCATTTTGTGCACCAAAAAAACCATCGTAAAAAAATCACATCGAGAACACGACTGTGTTATGAAAGCGCACCCTACAAGTATCTAGTATCATGTGATTTTCGGATTAATTCCTCTTCACGGACGGAATCATAAACTTACCCACCTGTATCTCCATAGCAACTGCATCAGCAGCATGGATCAAGTACTACACAAATGTGATATGTAATGTGGATTCTGCCACTACATTTAGTTTCACACCTGACACGCGTCAGAGCAAGAGATGGTATAAAGGCAACCCTGTGTTGTATACAGAAGTATTTTCTTTACAATAACCATAGCCCTTAAGTATTAAGTAAAGCTCTCGCACTCTGCGCGATTAAAAGAGAACCTGTCACATAGATTTACCACACTTGCTGAGGACAGCACAAGCTAGTGTCAGACCTGCTTGCGATTCCAGCGCTGTCCCCTTATTCTGAAAAAGATTCAGCAGTTCAGAGCATATTTACTCCTCAAACATCTTATTCATAGAGTATAGTGTTCTAGCTCACAGCCCCACAGAAGGCTAGCTCCAGCCCACTGACAAGATTCACATTGTGTTCTACCTACATTCCAAAGTAATAGCTTTGCGTCTTAGTTGAAGGTCTGTGCGGGGCTAGGCCTTATATGGGACAGGGTTATGAAAAAAAAAACCTGACACTCTTAAAGGACTCAATCACGTCATGACTGTTCTTTCTAGCTGAAAACCTGCAGATTTTGAGCATTAAATTACACGAAAACATACAGCATCATACAGATAAGAGCGGAACGCGCGCGGAAAACTACAGCAGGTCTGCGACAGCTACCTTGTTCTGTCCTCAGCCAGGGGGGCAAAAACTATGTGACAGGTTCTCTTTAAATCACAAGCAATTACAAAAAAAATTTTGAAATAGGTCAGCCTGTCGAAGCAGTAAATAGGCGCCCCTTTTCTGCAGAACTACATTTAGTATAGGTGTCGCAATATTACACGAGTCTGTGGTGCAGACCACACCTCCATAACATCCTCAGGAAAGATACCTTTGTTATGTCACATTATGAAGTGCTCCAGTCTTGCAAAACAATACTGCCTAACATCGTGACACATCCTGCCACTTTTGGCGTGCATTATGAAAGCCAGAAAAAGGGTGACAAACCCAGATCATACGTGTCTCTTCTCAAGTCGCTAACTACATGTGAGACTCTTGTGGTGCTTCAGAGCATGGTGTAATGGTTAAATGAACCTTTCATCTGAATAACAGCTTTTTGCTAGGATTAATAGAAAACTGCACAACATTGCAACAATAAAGGTCGCATCCTTAAAAGGGGGTCATCTTAAATGAGAACTAAACCTTTTAATGCAGTAAATGCAAAGTCCCATTGGCAAATACGTCATAGATTTGAATGCACATGTATTGTAAACTGCTAAAAAAGAGTCTAAATCGCACACCAGTCTGGCCAATTATAGGTCGCCCGTCCAGGATGGAGGAGCTTAATAATAAAATGCATTACACTTAAAGGTGGTTTTCCCCCTCCTCCACAGATAATCTTCTTTTAACACATGTTAAGGGAAAGTGTAAATGAATAGACTATGTACCAAATACATTGCTATTTGTATTGGTCTATGTGTGCGTTTCAACGAACAAATAAAAAGATTTTATCTACTGCTAACATGGAGTGGTTCAAGTTTTTCTCTAGGTTTCCAACACCTCTCTCTAGCTCTCTTTCTCACCTGATTTTCTATACGAAAATGCGCGCTGTCCCCCTGACAATGGTGAGTCACTCCCTGCTGAATTTTAGTACACTCGGAGTTGTTTACCTAGAGTTAAGTGCCAGTTGTAAACCCTTCAAGCTCTGTCAACTTCTTCTGTGCACTAACAGATTATATACCATCTTGGAACTCATGTCACTATAAACAGGAATAGCGAGCTGATAATTGTTAAATCACTGCCTATAAGACCAACCACACAGCTTTACCAGGAACTGAGATACTGAAGCGTGGTTGTAGGCTCTGTGCAAAATGATGATAGATCCATCTTTTGCCCCAAGACAAGAAATTGCATCTGTATCACAAAAATTACTATAACAGTGGATTGATCTCTCCACTGCAAGGAATGCTTTTTAATGTTAAACATGTTGCAAAAAAACACAGGCCAGTAAGACACTTATGCCAAATTATCCATTAAATGTTATGATCTCACAATATGCACGGCGTAAATTGTGCTGCAAATATGTCCTAAATGCTCCCTGCAATTATGGTCTATTCATAAGCTCCAATAGACTTCGATGCCTCAGCAGCATCGTCATATTTGCAGGCTAGTAGTAACACGAGTATAAGTCCCATTAAACACGCCCTAAGAAATTAACAAAAATGCAGACTGAGAAAACTAATACAGTGAGGCAAGAGTACTCCGATGTATTGAGACAATTCTTTTAAAACAGTAATTTAACCACCTTGACATCACGAGGAGGCCAGTATTCTGGCCTCTCGCGACAGACCCCATTTTTGCGAAAATCTAGTCATGTTGTCTACTTTAGTGTGCAAATAACTTTCTTCTGACAAACTTCTTAACTGTCCATAAGTGATTCACAAAGATTTGCTATCTCGAAGACAACATGTGTCTTTGAGATAGCAAAGAAATTTTGGTCCAAAAAATAGCTACATCTCTGTAGAACAAAATGAGTGGAAAAATTTACCAATTTTAAACCTATCAAAAAATCTTTCTGCATGTAAGACAGAGAGTTATTCCACTATCAAAATATTTTTATAACTAGCATCTAAACCATATGTCTGTGCTGTAGTTTAGCGTGCATCATTATTTTCTAAATGTCTTGTTTTTTTTTTTACAACATTAGAAAGGCTTAGAAATTAAGTCTAGTAATTTTCAAATTTTTCAGAAAAAATTTGCAAATATACATTTTATTAGGCACCAGTCCCGTCTAAACCGCGACTATTGATTGAGACCTGTATGTTTTAAGATACCATACCATAACAAATGACCTCATCTAAGAAACTAACCTCTTAAAGGGATTCGTAACGCTTCTTCCTTTACTTGGCTGATTCCACACTGCTCTTCACTTCTCAACGCTGTGAATGCAGTGGGCGTTGTCTTCCCTCCAGCTGGCATGACATCATCCAGCCCCCTTCAACTGCTGGCCCTGACAGACTCACCCCCCCCTCACCCCTCTGAGATCCACATATCACTGAGTGTCTCATCCCTTATCAGTACTTAGTTCTTATAAAGCTGCGTATACATACCACATCGGCTGCATTTCCCCCCACCAATATTCTTTTAAAAAAAATTTCCCCTTTAGGAAAGCACTAGACGGCTCACAGCTGGAGAAGTATTAACAGACTTTCTAGAATGCGCAACAGATCGCTTTACATTACAGAGATTTAGCGGCACAGGACAAAACATGACATGTTTTCTCATTGTACCAATGCTTGCTGACTAGTCTGATTTTCTAGCTATGATGTGGAGACAGAAAATGCTACGGCCTCCATAACTCCTGAGTCAGAGACATAGCTCCGAGAATCGAACCAGGGAGCTGTACAGAATGTAAATGAGCTCTCAGCTAGTGACAATGCAAGGATGGAGGAGATCAACCCACATTGCGATAACAGGTGTAAATGAAAAACACAAGATAATGGACCCAAAACTGTGAGGAACAAGAAGGCAGCTTCTTGCTAATGACACATCACCAATTGCAAAATATGTGATTGATACTTTCACTGTCCCCTTATTCTGAAGACCATCTTAATGAATGACGATAACACACCCCTTTAAAGTTATTACAAAACAGCATTTAGGAAGTTTTTTTTAACCATTAGCGGTGTCTTCACAGGAATTACAAAGCGCAAAGTGGAAGTGACAATTTAAAAAATTTTTGCTATGAATTTCAAGTTTTTATACATATACTTCACAAGAATAACGAGTAAATTGATCACTGGATATGACAACTTAATATTGCCGATTCCCCTCAGATTCTGCACGTCTTTTCAATGAGATAATCCCATAAGTGGCCCTAGATGCATTATTTGGCTCAACCACAAGCCCCAGAATAGGAGGAGCACCTACTGGACTCTGGGGTCTCATTTTCATTACCATTTTATTTAGAGGCCATTTCAGTTTTGCGGAGACCCTACGGGCTAAAACTTTCGCCATATATACGCCTACCCCTAAAAATATGCCATATTGGAAACTACACCCCTTAAGGAATATATCTAGGGGTGTAGTGAGCATATCGACCCCACAGGTGTGTCACAAAAATTTTTAGCGTTAGGCTGTGAAAATGTAAAAAAAAATTTTTTTCCAATAATCTGCAATTTTAGCTGAAAATGTTTAATTTTTTACAAGTAATCCTGGTAAAAAAGCACCCAAAACCTTGTTACGCAATTTCTTCCAATACCCTACATGTGGGTGTAAACTGCTGTTTGGACGCATGGCACGGCGTATAAGGGAGGGAGCGCTAATTGGCTTTTGGAACGCAGATTTTGGTGGGGCCATGTCGCATTTACAAAGCCCCCAAAGTACCAGAACAGGTGAAACCTTCCAGAAGTCACCCCATTTTGGATTCATCACCCCTCAGGGATCTCATCTAGGGGTGTATTATAAATTTTGGGTGCACAGGTGTTCCAAAGTGTGTTTTTTTTTTTTTTTTTTTTTTTTTTTTGCGCATTGGGCTATGAACATGAGGGGAAAACGCAATTCCGCCATTGTTTTTTGGGCTTCAATTTTACAGCGTTCGCCGTGCAGTATAAATGACAGGATATCTTTATTATGGGGGTCGTTACAATTGCAATGATATAGATTTTATATAGTTTTTTTTATGTTTTATTACTTTTACACAATAGAAATAGGTCTATAAAAAAATTGCGTTTTTATGTTGTCCTGTTCTTTTTTTTTTTTTTTTTTTTTTTTTTTTTTTTAACCATAAACTTTTTATTGGTCAGATATAAAGTAGTACAAACAGAATACAGTATATATCATTGTAAGACCAAATTTCAACTTTTATCCCCAAAACACAACCCAGCCCACCTCCCAAATCCATCTCCAGATTCAGAGCAGTAAACATCCATTACAATCACATAGCAATGCAATATTAATAACATTCAGTTCTTGTCACAATAAAAATTGTACCTGGCTGTCGGACGGCCTCCATCCACACAACTGCCATAGACACACAGTCCCAGGAACCTCTACACCGAGATCCCAACACCCTCTGCCTAACTAAGTTCGGTGCAGCAAGACCAGAAGTATCCAGCCATTTAGCCCATATTTTATTATACTTAAGTTTGACTCCTCTCTTATAATACACCCCTCTCTCCAGAGCAATCAGCCAGTTCACTTTATTAACAAATTCCTGTGCTGACGGAGGTTCTGCATCCAGCCACTTTGTCGCTATTAATTTCCTTGCCATAAATAAAAGTCTAGATATTGCGGTTTTCTCAGCCTCTGAAACCGTTAATCTCCTACTATCCCAAAATACAAACCCCGGGTTCATCTCCACTGTAAAATTTAAAAAAAACGCTGGATCAATTTGGAC
>JAODAL010025390.1:0-58723 GCA_025379985.1 Phyllomedusa bahiana
CACCCTTGAATATGGGTACGGAGGCATTATGAGGCGGTTATCCTTAAGAAAAAGTTTCTTATCTACAAGACCAAAATGGGATGTCAGATTTCCCCTCTACGATTTCCTTTGGGGGGGGAAAAGGGTTTTCCATCTTACCAAATAAAGGTTCCTAAATTAAAAAAACCCCCGGGCGCTTAAACAGTTTAAGTGCTAAGGATCAATTTAATTAAAAATAAAGGCTCCATAGATTTTTACTTTACACCCGGGCCCAGCGTAAAAAAATGCATTTCTGCCCTTTCATTTGCTCCAGATGGGGGTGCAGACAGGGGAAATTGTTTTCTATGGTAGGGGGAAGCCCGTCTTGCAAAACTATTGGCGGGAGATTCATGGTTTTTAAACAGGAAGCTGGGTTTTCCCCCAAATGTGTGTTCACCTAAACGTCTTTGGGAAAAGTGGAGGAAATTGTTTCCCGAGTAAGGGCAGAACGTTTTTGGGATCCCTTTTGCTTTTCTATGCAAGGAAAAAATTCTTTGAATGGAAACCGCTAAATCCCCTCCTTAGAGCAGTGGAACACTAGTTAATGCAGAATTCCCTGATAAAAGGTACTATTTGCGAAGGGTATTCCAGCGTCCATGCAGTCTGGAGTAATTGGATTGTAGCTCAGACGGGTGAGTTGAGGGTTTAGGTTACCGACCAAGCCCCGGAAAAAGTGTGAATGATGGAGTGGGGTTTGGGGAGAGGATTGGGGGGCAGGAAAAAAAAACTGAAAAAGGGTATCTGGAACAGGTCCACCATGAATATGTAATTTCCATTTCTATTTTTTGCTAAGATTTCTCTATAGTTGACCGAATTAGGGGTTTTACTATGTACTCTTCTAAACACTGTTGAGAAAAAATTGTACGAGTATTGCCTACTTGTCTACCATTGTTTTTGAGTTGTTCTCTTTTGTTACTGCCAATGGAAATGTGAAATGTGAGAAATGTTATTTTCTTATATGTTCAATGACAAAATTCATAAATAAAACCTTTAGTGAGTCGAGAGTCTAATTGGATCTTTAACCTCAGTACTCGATCTCTGGGAGGTTTGAATATCAGGCAAGACATAGAGTATCACTATTAAAATGAGCCCATTTGCTAAGTAATGAAAGCGCGCTGGGGTCCGGCGCCCGTCCCGCTCACTCGGCGCCACCCCCGGGAGCGTGCGCCCCCCTACCTCCTGGTGACCAGCTTCCTTTCTTCAGCCCCATGCGGCAGTCTCTGCTTCTGCCTGCCTTCCCCCCCGGCCCGGCCATAGGGCCCCGCACGCGGCAGCTTCCTAGTTTAAAAGGGGTAGCCCCCTAATTGGTGCCCCCCTTTCCACCTAGGGCCTTTGAGTTTGGGGCTTTTGGGATGCCCCTTCCTGCCCCGGGGGCCCAATTGTTGGTGTCCCTCGTTAGCAAGTTGTCTGCACTGCTGCGTTTCCTCTGACAGTCCGCATTCTACTTTCTGTCCTCCTCGTCAGTCCTGCCTGAAATGTTCTGCCCCCGGGTTTACCCCAGTTCCTCCCTATTCAGTCCCAAAACCTCCGGTTTTCCTGTGCCTTGTCCCCTGCTTGGCTGTACCGCTGGTCCTCTCGGGGGTAGCGACCTGGGGGATTCCCTCCCAGAAAAAGCCCGTCCTCCCTTGCGGCGGGCTCCGGTGAAAAAACAAGGGGCCCCTTAGATGCTCCCCGACTAGGTCGCCAACTCCTAGGGGTGCCAGGGGACCCACCTCCCGCTCGTGAGCTGCCCTGACATACAATTGGGCCATGGATCCCGCCGAAAACCCGCAAACAGACACAGGACCTGGGGCGAAATTTCCCCGGGGCGTCGTCAAAACAACTCTTGCCATGCCCCCCAGAACCTGCGGCTCGCCCCCAGAACCCCTGGGGGCCCCGGCTCCGGCCCGTCTCCATTCCGGGTTTCCGCTTGGGCCCCCCCGCAGAAATTAAAAGTTCCTCCCTGCCCCTGCCTCTGCCCCCTCGCTATACGGGGCCCAAAGGCCTGCCGGGATTTTTGAACCATGCAAAACCCACTTCGAGGCCCTGGCACACCAATTCGCCACTGATGGGCTAAAGTGGCCTTCTTTAAATTCTCTCCCCCCGGTAAAGCAGGGCCCGGGGGTGCCCCCTCGGGGGGAACTGGAGCCCGCTGACACCCAATCTAGGGATTTCCTGTCCCCCTTTCGAAAGGTATTTGAAAGCCGGGCGACCCCTCCTCTGTTCCTCTTCCCTTCTTCGTCCCCGACAAGGTGACCCCTCAGTGGGACAAAGTGTTTTTTTCCGGACTCTTCTCAGATTGTCCTGGAACAACGGGCCCTGGTCGCAACTTCGGGGAGGGGTTGGCCCGGTCGCATTAAGGATGAACTACGGGGGTGCCCGCCCACCACCCCGGGGCGCCTCATCACCTTGGCCCACCCCCTCGACATTTTTTCTCAAAATAACAGGAGGTTCGGTTTAAAAGGGGAGAATTATCCCCCCCGTGGGAGCCCTCGCCTTGCACTTTTCCAGCGCCCCCCTGCACCTGTCCCTGTTTTCCAATCGGGAGGGCCCATGCAAGTTGATGGGCCCACCTGTCGGAGGAGGAAAAGCCGACAGCGCAACAAGGGACTCGGGCCTCTACTGCGGTGCCAAGATCACTGCTAGGAGGCCCCCTGCTCCGGGAAAGGGGGACAGAGCTAGGCTTCGGGGGAAAGGCCGGGAACCTGGGACGGAACTTTCCTCCCCCGCCATTGCCCCATGAGGTCCTCTAACGTTCCCTCCGGATCAGGCCTTCGAGTTCCCCCTTTGGGGACCTGGTCGGGGGGCAATTTCATCCACCCTGTCTTGGGATAGGTCCCCGGCTCCCCGTGTTTTCCCTTGGACAACCCTTTTTCCCCGTTTCTTCCGAAAGGGAGAAGCCTTCCGCACTATCGGCACCGCACGCCCCCCTTAAGTTACGATAGGGTACTACATCAGGAAAAGATCTTTTCCTTGTCTTCCCATGCCCCCCTTTGTTTTCCTTTGGGGGTTCCCTTTGGCTGGGGCCACAGCCCCATCATTGACTGGGAAAGGGGCAAAGTCATCTTTGGGGACCCGGGTCCCCACTCCGTTATTTGGAAACCCGCCCTCCAAGTTTGGTGGGTGCCTCTACCCTTCTTCCTACCGTTCCACCCTTCAGGTTTTCCCTGTTCACTACCGGGAGTTTGCGGAGTGTTCTGAAAGAAACAGGGTTTTTTTCCTATCACGCCTCATTGTCCTATAGAGCTGCAGCCGGGATCTATCCCCCCGGGGGTGATGTCCCCCTTGTCCCCCCGGAAACTGAGGCCATGTCGGGTATATCAAGGAAAATCGGGAAAGGGGGTTTATCCGCAAGTCTTCATCTCCCCAGGGGCTGGTCTTTTTTGTCGAGAAAAAGGCGGGGGCCTTTCGACGTGCATTGACTATCGGGCCTAATAAAAACACTACAAAAATCGTACCCCCGCCTTGATTTCGGGCTTTCATAGGAGCCAGGGGGCCCCCGGTCTTCCCAAGCCGACCTCTTTGGGCCTTTTTAATTGATCCGTTACGGAGGGGGACGAAAGGAAGACCCGCCTTTAAACACCCGCGTTGGCCATTATGAATATTTTCAGCCCTTTGGCCTTTGCAATTCCCGTTTATTTCAAGAAATTTGTAAACGACATCTTTCCCAGCTTCCTTTCCTGTTTATTGTCTATTGGACGACATCTTGTCTACTCCCCGGATTTTAAAAACCCCCGGGTCTGTTCGTTGGTACTCTCTCGCTTTAGACGCAACCCTCTCTACGCCAATTGGAGAAGTGTTTTTTGAACGAACCCGTTTCCTTTCCTGGGGTACATAATCTCTGCGCAGGTTTTTTAAAGGATCCCGAAAAAATCTTCGGCAGTATTGAACTGGCCCCGCCCCGTCGGGCTTCGAGTATCCAGCGGTTTTATCGGTTTTTTCAACTACTACCGCCAATTTTTCCGCATTTCTCCACGTCAACTCCTATTGTCGCTCCCACCAAAAAGGCAGTAAAACCCCCTTTTTTATGGGCCTCGGAGGCGAAGAAGCCCTTTTCCCGGTAAAAACAGCCTTTTTCCTCCGCCTCTGTGCTTACCGCCCGGACCCCCAGGCCCCTTTTTTTGGAAATTGATGCTCCATTTGGGCGGGCTGGCTTCTTTCCCAAAAAAATGCAAGGGCAAAATTTGTCACCCCGTGGCTTCTTTTCAAAGAAAACCCTTTTTGCCAGGGGAGAAAAAAAAAACCCCCCATTGGGGACAGAGAACTATGCATCAAATTTGGGCTTGGGTGAAGGCGGACTTCTGGAGGGCGTCTGCTCCTGTGACCACTATAGGATCATAAAAACCCGCTTTTCCCCACAGACAGCACAACGCTTTTAAATTCCGTCAGGCCCCGGGGGTCCCTTTTTTTTTCTCGTTTAACTTCATCCCCCATTTCCGGCAGCCGCAAAAAATCTAAGGCCGATGTCTGTCCGTGCAAAAAGATGCCTCCGACCCGAATCGAACCCCAGTACTGATCCCCCCCGAACGCTGGTTCGCTGCACCCGAAGGGTTTCGGGAAATCCCCCCTGGTAAGCTTTGTGCGTCCCCCCGAGGAAACGCTTTTTGTCTTGGGGTCACGTTCCCAAATGGGGGTCATGCTGGCATCGTAAGTCTCTCGCCTCTGCACGTCATATGGTGGCCCCCCCTCGCCCCGGGCGCAAGGATTTCGTGGCTGCTTGCCCAATTGTGCCCGGAGTAAGACTTCGCTTGACCTGCTGGTTACTGTTGCCATTTCCGGCCCGAAACAAGGGGGCCACATCGCTAGGGTTTTTGGGCTGACTCCCCCCCTCCCAAAGGGGGGTTCGGTTCTGGGTCGTGGTGGACATTCTCCAAAATGGCGATTTCCACCCCCCGCAGGTTTCCCTTGGCTAAACCCCGGTTCTTGTTCATACCGCAATCTTCCGTTTGCATGGGATGCCTTTTAAAAATCGTCTTGATAGAGGGGTACAATTCACCTCTCGCTTTGGCGTGCCCCCGTGCTCTTGCTGGGAATTTTAAATTTGGGTTTCTCATCTCAATCACCCCATCTAATGGCCAAATGGGGGGATCAAACCCGGTCTGGTGAACTACCTGCGCCAAATTTTTTCAGCCCCCCAAGACGATTGGGTCTCTCTGCTCCCCCGGGGGAGTTCGCCACAACAACCCTATAGCGAGTCCTCAGGGGAGTCTCCCTTCTTGTTGTGTTTTGGGCAACATCCCCGTCTTCCCCTTTCCCCTGTTTCCTCTTCTGAATCCTGTGCCAAAAACCTAGTACGGGACTTTTCTAAATTTGGCGATCCCCTCAAATTTTTTGTCTGCGGCCACCCGGGTTTAAAGCGATGTGACAAGAAAAAAGAGCCCTCCTACTTTCCAAACGGAATTAAAATTTTTGGCTCTCCCCAAACCATCCGCCCCGAGTGCCTAGTTTAAAGTTTGCACCCCGCTATCTTGGTCTTTTTAGCGTTCAGACAGATCAACCCGGTATCCTACAAACTCCGCTTTCCCCCCTCCCTCCGCATCCCCAATCATTTCAGTGTCTCTCCTGAAAACCGGTGATTCTCAATCGGTTTCTCGCAGGTGGTTCCTGTTGCCGCACCCCCTAAAACCAAGACATCTACAATTTTTAAAAACCCGGAATGAAACTTCTGAGGCAAACTTTTAATACCTAGTGGATTGGGGAAGGCTAGGGCCGAGGAGAGGTCCTGGGAGCCTCAAGAAAAATCAACGCTCCCACCCTCTCCCAACGTTTTTTCACAGATCCGGGTTTTTTTGGAAGGAGGGCCCTAAGGGAGGGGGTACTGTTAACCCCGGGCCTGCGGTCCCCACCGGCCCCCGGGTCCTGCGAGCCAGCCCCCGGCATGCGCTGGCCATCCTACCTGGCTGATCCCTTCCTCCTTTTAAACGCCTGCGGCAGTCTTGCTTCTGCCTGCCCCTTTCCCCGGCCCGGCCATAGGGGGCCCCGCGCGAGAGCTTCCTAGTTTTAAGGGATAGCACCTAATTGGGGCTCCCCTTTCCACCTAGGGCCTTTTTGGGTGGGCTTTTTAGTATGCCCCTTCCTGCCTCGGGGCCCCAAATTTTTGGTGTCCCTAGTTAGCAAGTTTGTCTGCGTCTGCTGGGGTTTCCTCTGACAGTTTTTCCCATTTCGTTTTTGCTCTGCCTCGTCAGTCTGTGCCTTTTTTGCCCACTCGGGTTTTTTGGTCCGTTCCTGCCTATTTAAAATACCCGCCCCCGGGTGTTCCTGTGCCTACGTCACCTGCTTCGGCTGTCACCGCTGGGTCCTGCAACGGGGGTAGCGACCTGGGGGATTCCCTGCAGCAAAGCCCGTCCTGCCTTGTGGCGGGCTCCGGTGAAGACAAGGGGCCCCTTAGACTCTGCTCCCCGACGTAGGCTACGCCAACTCCTAGCGGTGACCAGTGGATCCACCTCCCGCTCGCTGAGCGGTCCTGACAGTAGACATTCTATTAATATTGTGTTAAGTCATACACTAGCGCTAGTAAACTTTAGAAAGTCATGCGTTCTGTATAGTGTGTAAGGATAGGTGATTGGAACCTTTTTTGTGATTGGACATACTCTACCATTCAAAAGTTTGGGGTCACTTAGAAATGTCCTTATTTTTGAAAGAAAAGCACAGTTTTTTTTTTCAATGAAGCTAACATTAAATGAATCAGAAATACACTCTATACACTGTAAATGTGGTAAATGACTATTCTTGCTGCAAACGTCTGGTTGTTAATGCAATATCTACATAGGTGTATAGAGGCCCATTTCCACCAACCATCACTCCAGTGTTCTAATAGGAAAGAAGGACACTCGTAACACGAGTGAAATTAGGAGTTCCCGTGGCGCTTTCAGGGGCAAAAACTATTCAAAGAAAAGCCAACTTAAGCATCAAGCTGGTTTATTAAAGTAAATATAAAACAGGGAAGCTACGCGTTTCGCAGGGACTCTACCCTGCTTCCTCAGGCACGGGAACTCCTAATTTCACTCGTGTTACGAGTGTCCTTCTTTCCTACTACTGCTGCCGGAGTCTGCTGGGCTGCGAGGCCTGAGGAAGCAGGGTAGAGTCCCTGCGAAACGCGTAGCTTTCCTGTTTTATATTTACTTTAATAAACCAGCTTGATGCTTAAGTTGGCTTTTCTTTGAATTGTTTTTGCCCCTGAAAGCGCCACGGGAACTCCTAATTTCTCTCGTGTTACGAATGTCCTTCTTTCCTACTACTGCTGCCAGAGTCTGCTGGGCTGCGAGATTGGAGGTTTCCTGAGCTGCTCGGAGAGGGCGAGGTGCAGCGGATCAGCTGTGGGCTTTTAAATTTGAGCTTTAATGTGAGCTGTACCATATCTGTACAGCTCTAAAAGGTGAGCGTGATTCTAATTAGTTTAAAGTCGCACCCAGTGCTGTAAATCTGTAACGCACATTGCGCTGTGTGTCTGCTCTTCTGTCCCTGAGGAACTTCGTTGGTGGAGCCCGGGGTATTTGAAAATGTCCAGTGTTCTAATGGTACGTTGTGTTTGCTATTTGTGTAAGAAAGCTATTGGATATATTGAACGCCCTTGAAAACCCTTGTGCAAGTATGTTAGCACAGCTGAAAACAGTTTTGCTGATTAGAGAAGCTATAAAAATGACCTTCCTTTGAGCTAGTTGAGAATCTGGAGCATTACATTGGTTGGTTCGATTAAATTCACAAAATGGCCAGAAAAAGAGAACTTTCATGTGAAACTCGACAGTCTATTCTGGTTCTGAGAGATGAAGGCTATTCCATGAGAGAAATTGCCAAGAAACTGAAGATTTCCTACAACGGAGTACACTACTCCCTTCAGAGGAGAGCACAAACAGGCTCTAACCAGAGTAGAAAGAGAAGTGAGAGATCCCGGTGCACAACTGAGCAACAAGACAAGTACATTAGAGTCTCTAGTTTGAGAAATCGACGCCTCACAGCTCCACAACTGGCAGCTTCATTAAATAGTACCCACAAAATGCCAGTGTCAACATCTACAAGAGGTGGCTCCGGGATGCTGGCCTTCAAGGCAGAGTGGCAAAGAAAAAGCCACAACTGAGACTGGCTAATAAAAGGAAAAGATTAATATGGGCTAAAGAATGCAGACATTGGACAGAGGAAGATTGGAAAAAAGTGTTATGGACAGACGAATCGAAGTTTGAGGTGTTTGGATCACACAGAAGAACATTTGTGAGACGCAGAACAACTGTCAAGCATGGTGGAGGTAATGTGATGGTCTGGGGTTGCTTTGGTGCTGGTGAAGTGGGAGATTTGTAAAAGGTAAAAGGGATTTTGATTAAGGAAGGCTATCACTCCATTTTGCAATGTCATGCCATAACCTGTGGACAGCGCTTGATTAGAGCCAATTTCATCCTGCAACAGGACAATGACCCAAAGCACACCTCCAAATTATACAAGAACTATGTAGGGAAGAAGCAGGCAGCTGGTATTCTATCTGTAATGGAGTGGCCAGCGCAGTCACCAGATCTCAACCCCATTGAGCTGTTGTGGGAGCAGCTTGCCCGTATGGTATGCAAAAAGTGCCCATCGCGCCAATCCAACTTGTGGGAGGGGCTTCTGGAAGCATGGGGTGAAATTTCTCCAGATTACCTCAGCAAATTAACAGCTAGAATGCCAAAGGTCTGCAATGCTATAATCGCTGCAAATGGAGCATTATTTGACGAAAGCAAAGTTTGAAGTATAAAATTATTATTTCAAATAAAAATCATTATTTCTAACCTTGTCAATGTCCCGGACTATATTTTTTATACATTTTGCAACTAATTTTTTAAATAAAAGTATGAGTTTCAGGGAAAACACAAAATTGTCTGGGTGACCCCAAACTTTTGAACGGTAATGTACCAGTACACGTGTGCACGAGCAGGTGTCTTAAATAGTTGTATCCCAAGCTACTTCTAAGGATCCAGTTAGATCCGAGACACGTCAGCGGGATGCCTATTTTTACAATACCTTGGATTATATAAAGTTGTTATATGAAGTTTTTATTACAGAAGAAATAAAGAAGTTGGAGTTTTTATACCCTTGTCTTGGATTCCACTGGAGCTGGCAACCCACATATCTCATACACTATATAGCAGACCTGGGCAACGTACGGCCACGGCGTACGATGCCCAGGACTGCTAACAGTAGCGCTGAAAGCCCGCCGCGACCGGGTATTGCTGAGAGGCCGCCGCGGGCCGTCAGCGCTACTATTGCTGGTGAATTAGGCAGCGACGCGATGAACTCCGCTCACCGCGTCGCTGCCTCTCCTCGGCGCACACAGAGTAATAACTCTATACGGGGCCAGGAGCTGACGGAGGAGCGTCCCGGCGCCGGCGGCATGATGTCATCACGCCCACCAGCCCGGGAAGCTCCTCGGATGGAAGATGAGCGCGCTCGGCCGGGAAGCAGGTAAGCCAAGGTGAGTATTAGTGTTTGTTATTTTTAATTTTGGCCATAAAACTATATACCTGCCTGTGGGAAGCCCTAACTATATACCTGCCTGGGGATACACCTAACTATCTATATACCTGCCTGGGGACACACCTAACTATCTATATACCTGCCTGGAGACACAACTAACTATCTATATATCTGCCTGGGGACACACCTAACTATCTCTATACCTCCCCTGGGGAAAACACTAACTATTTATATATCTGCCTGGGGACACACCTAGCTATCTCGATACCTGCCTGGGAAACCCCTAGCTATTATATTCTGCCTGGGGACACCCAACTATCTTTTATATCTGCCTGGGGACACACCTAACTATCTCATACCCGCTGGGGACACCCCTAACAAATTCTATACCTGCCTGGGGACACACCTAACTTTCTCTATACCTGCCTGTGAGGAGCCCTAATTATCTATATACCTGCCTGTGGGAAGCCCTAACTATATACCTGCCTGTGGGGAGCCCTAATTATCTATATACCTGCCTGTGGGAAGCCCTAACTATATACCTGCCTGTGTGGAGCTTTAACTATATACCTGCCTGAGGGGAGCTGTACCTATCTATATTCCTGCCTGAGGGGAGCTGTACCTATCTATATTCTTGCCTCAGGGGAGCTGTACCTATCTATATAACTGCCTGAAGGGAGCTATACCTATCTATATACTTGCCTGAGGGGAGCTATATCTATATATATACCTGCCTGAGGGGAGCTATAGCTTTTTCTATATACCTGCCTGAGGGACTAAAATCTATCTAATACTGCTGAGGGAGCTGTACCTATCTATATACCTGCTGAGGGGAGCTGTACCTATCTATATACCTGCCTGTGGGGAGCTGTATCTATATGTCTGCCTGCTGGTACCTATATCTATATACCTGACTGAGTGGAGCTGTATTTACCTGCCAGACTGAGGGGACATACATCTACATACCTACCTTACTAAGGAGAGCTGTATATACCTGCCTTACTGTGTACCATCAGTATATATGCAGGTATATAGATACATCCCCCAGTAAGTTTCTACAAAGATATTCCCCCAAAAATGAATTTTTCCCCGTTCATCCTATGTTTTTATTAGTCCGGCCCCCCAAAACCATCGCACTTTCTTATGCGGCCCCATGGGAAAATTAATTGCCCACCCCTGCTATATAGAGTCCTATTACCTGTATTGTTTTTGCCTGGAACACTTCATCTAGTCTGGCTGTGCCCAATGTCTCTCACACTCCTCCGGTGGTACCACCAGCTGTCTCCCTCACACCTGTTGCGCTGCGTGCGCTAATTCCTGCTTCTGTTAGGGTGGGGTATAGTAGTTTCAGTCCAAAGGGCAAGCGTGATCTTCTTACCCCAAAGCTGCATTTCCTGCTCCAGCATCTCCTTCATTGTCTGCCGAGAGTCATGACCCTGCTATGTGTCTGGGCCTGTTCCCATTGCCACAGGTACCCGTGTCCAACCAAGGTGTCCGCATCTGAGAAAAAGGTGCCTGAGCCAAACTAGCCTCTGCGTCAGCCCAAGTCACTGTCTCCTGACATTCCTGCTCCTCAGCCTTTGAAGTAAAAGGTATTCCAAATTTAGGCTCACAGCCATATTGCTTGTTTAATGTATGTCCACATATATAATTGTATTATAATGTGATTTAATGTGTCCACAATTGCTCGGCTGAGTGTCGCTTGTATGTTATGTCTTGTCTGAGTACTTTCGGTTGAAAGTTCCTCTTCCCATCAGCAGTTTATTTGATAGGAGTTGTACACGCCTATCGCAGTGCAAGAGTAACATAGAGAAAAGAGTTTAAAATGTATAATGTATGCTGCGAGTGTTCCGGCTGGAATCACTCCCCCTTATTTTCTTCTGTGTATGATGAGAGTTATATGACATTGGCGTAGCTCATATTGGAGAAATATGCAAAAAAGTGTATGCAAATGTTTTACAAGGTATTTCAAAGGCGTCGATAGCAAGTTTTGATTTCTACAAAGGGCTAGAACAAGATTTAGAATGTTTTATAGTGTATAAGTACTATGTAAGGGACACTCTAGTCTAGCCCTGGCTTACCCTGCTTAAGCAGGGCAACCGTCCCAAAAAAGGGCGACCCCACACTTGAACCTCTTCCTAAGCTGTACCTAGTACAACTTGTGCCAAACAGACAAAAGACAAACGTACAGCAACCAATGAACAGAAGCCACAGATAACAAATAAAGAGTAGTCGTACGGGCCGAGGTAATACCAGGAATATGCGAAGTACCAGAGGACAGAACGGAGGAGTAACCAGAAAGACAAGTCAAAATCTGAGAAACAGCAAATCGACACAGCAGAACAAAACAGACAGCTAGGACACAAAAAGCAATCACCAGCAGGGACTGGTAGACAGGAAGAGGTTTAAAATTCTCGTCCCAGCCAGGGATTGGCTCAAGTGCTTAACCCATTAAGCACCAATCTGCTCCCTGGCTGGGGCTGCAACAAAATTCTTAAAGGGGTAATAACGCCGTCCTGACATATTGTTTATAGGATTTATCAGGGAGAAATTTATGTGCTGACAATGTATGTTGTAGTGTAAGTTTAGTGCTGCTAGAAAAGAAATTTAAATGCTAAATAGGTCAATCTGCACTTAAATTGGCACGAGAGTTGGAGTAACATAGAGAATATATTCATATTCACGCATGTGTTATGATTAGCGATGCGCCCCCTAGTGTTGAATAATTTTTGTGTATAGTAAGCATCTGTTTAGTTCTGCGCTACCTATCATTGTGTCCAATGGAAATTGTCCGTATCTGTCACGGTATGTTATGTCTTATGTGTGGCCGACATCAAGGCTATAGGGCCGTGCTCAGTTATTTGTCTACCTTTATTTGGTCTAGAGGTATGATTTATGACTTGTGAATGAACCCTGCAGTGTATATGTTACATGTGCAATTGGGGACTGCTTGAGCTCTGTCGTACAGTTGTTTGTTTGGGATTGGTCCCCCCAGCATTGATGCTCGCTGTTTCTCTATTGACATGCTAGTCTGGTGTATGCTAGGTAATTATAGTGATAAGTAATGTTTGTTTTTTTTTGGGAGAAGTCTATATTTCTAAGTAATTTGTTTCCCCCTGATTAGGAGCAACTGAGTTTACCCACATATCTGCCCTTCAAATTTGAATGGTGTATTTTGTCTTGATTGTACTACTTATGTGATGACTATGATTAATCTTTTGATATGTGAAGGTTTATAAGGCCTACATTTTTCAGAGATTTCCTCATTTGCCTACAGAACCAATGCCAAGGATGGCTTGTGTTTTAGTGATGGAGTATGTAGTATACAGGAGTAGGTGGTACGGTATACTACTAAGGGTTACAAATGTTTATTAATAATTGCACAGTTTTCTGCTATAATTGCACTAAGAATGTTCTAACAGTGAACCCTATTTCACTCCTGTGTTCAGCCTGTAGCTTCTGCGCATGTCTGTGGATTGTGTATAGTCATGTTGTTTTGAAGAAATGTAACCAGCTACCATCACTAAAGACTTTGATGGGAATAACCATGGCAACACAGGGTGGAGGCAAATTAGGAGGTTATAAAAGATAGGAAAATTGATTATTTTGGGTCTTATCCTGAGTTCTTCTACTTAGGGCTCACTGATATCCACATTCGGGGGAACCAGTGTCTTTATTTGCAGCTGTGAGTGAAGTGATCCATCATGCTATCCTGACTTGGGCTGTGCTACCTCTGTACTCAGAGGTCGGCATTGACCTTTTTCTTCCCTGACTGTATGGGAGTGGAGCGATAGAGAGGTAGCTATGCGAGAGACTGGGTTTAGGAACATCAACCTGTGTCAGTCTACAGAGTGACTGCAACTGGAAGGACAGTGTTGTAATGTGAAGGATGCCCACTGCCACGTGTGTAACATCCTGCCATGGAAGTAAAGAGGCCTAAGATGATTTGAAACCAATAACTCTTTGTTTCCTGCCTGCTTATTACTGCACCGTACATCCAGGGCACCCCACCCAGATCTACACTGGGCATTTGAGGGAGAGACCACCTATAGAGTGTGCCCTGGGGGAACAACAACCACCACCATCATCTCTAAAGTGTAGATCCCCTTTTCTCCGGTGCCGGATCAGGAGAGGCTACCTCTGCTTCCAGCCCTCTCCTCTGCCTCTGTAAAAGTATTGTGTTTTTATTCGGACATTTGCAGAGCCTTATTTTATAGTGAAACCAGCGAGTGGGGAGCCCGGCGCATGCGGGCAGAGAGGGCTCGGAGTGCCACCTCTGGCATGCATGCCATAGATTTGCCACCGTTGGCCTAGTGTATGTATGTGTAAAGTATATATGCTGTATGTAGGGCCGCCATTAGGGCAGTACAGGGGGTACTCCTGTACGGGGCCTGAGACGAAATGCAAATCAAAGTTAGTAAAAATAGCAGACATAGCGTGATGGAGAATAAGGTCCCGGCATGGTCCTGGTGTTGGAAGAGAAAAGGTCCGGTGTAGCCTAGCAGAGAGAGGGCCCGGGTCCTGTGCTGGAGGCAGAGAGACTGCCCGGGGCCCGCCTGCAGGAGGTGAGTGGGCCTGGCGCCCACTTGCAAGAGGACAGATGGCCCGGGGCCCCCCTGCATGAGGACCGACAGCCTAGGACCTGCGTGCAAGAAGAGAGAGGGATCGGGTCCTGGAGGGAAGCAGAGAGACAGCCTGGGGCCCACCTGCAGGAGGTGAGAGGGCCCGGGCCTGCCTGTAGGAAGAGAGAGGGCCCGGGGCCTTCCTGCAGGAGGTGAGCGGGTCCGAGGCCTGGCTGCAGGAGGTGAGAGGATCCGAGGCCTGGCTGCAGGGAGGGCCCTGCACAGCTTGCTAGCTCAGTGAGTATGATTGAAAAAGCAGTAACATACCTCCCAATTTTTAGAGATTTCAAATAGGAACACGTTAGCCATGCCTCTGACCACGGCCAAACAAATGACATCACATCAGGCCACGCCTTTGACCACACCCAAACAAATGACATCACACCAGGACATGCCTCTAACTACACCACACCTAACAAAATCACGCCCCGCCCCTCCAGGAGACCAGCGCCAACACAACAGCGGTGCCACTAGGGTCTGTAAATATGTATTTATGTGAAGTAATGTACAGTATATACAGAAATCCATACAAATAGCTGTAAGACAATGTTCTTTGGATGATACTTCTATATAATGGTCGTACAGTGACCACATAATACCGCTATACAAGGAGCAAATATCCCCGTACTGTTACTGAGCAAACCAAGACTAATATTATCAATGATACCGCTATATAAAGATCAAATAATTCTACCACACCATGACCACATCACCACCACATAGTGACTGAATAATACCATTGCATTACACTCCTACCAATATTCCTGCCATACAGTGACCATATGGGGGTAGATAGCAGTTGTACACAGTACAATACAATTTAGTGACTCACAGGTGATGTCGTCTCTGTTGGGAGTCGTTTCCTTTCTCCATTCCTTCCAGACCACAATGATGACTTCTCCCGGCCTTGTCCCTGCAGAATTAACCACACAAACTTCTCCAGCACCTCCCTACCGATTCTCACCTCTGTACAAACTCCCCATGGATGATAGGTGGAGTACGGGGGGTATGGTGCAACAGGCAGTGGTCAGGGGGTAAATAGCGTGTCAGGTGAGTGATGTATTTTGTATTGGCACTAGGCCACAGGGGGAGAGAGGAGGTAAAGGCCACAGCTTACAGCACAATCTCCTGGGGGGAGACAGAAGACCAACCCCCCTGGAGATTGCGGTGCAGCTCTGGCCTGTTCTCCTGTCCCTGCACCCCCAGGTGATCAGCCACAGCCATGACTATATTCATATAAATTAGACCAATAAGAATGCTTTCGCTGAATGCTTCATATAACCGGCTCCAACATATGGGTTATCCACTCCCCACACATTGAACTCTCAAGTAAGAAATAGTGAAACCAATAAAACTTCAACATTTAATAAATCCTTTTAAAATATCTTGTAAACAGACACATCATGTCCATACATCAAACAATTTGAAAGAAGCTTATACTCAGCGTTTTGAATTGCGACCATCCCGGTCGTTCACGTCCGTGTCAAACAGAGCGCCCATCCATGAATGAGCTGGAGACGCCAGAGTACAGAGCAGAGGTGACGCACCTGTGTGCATCGTTTCAGGGTAAACTGCTCCCCTTCTTCAGGCACGAGCGTCACAGTGTACAGCCTCCTTAAGTAAGTTGAAAGCATTAACTCCTTATTAGCCTAAAAAGTTAAAAACAATTAACCCCTTATTGTGCAGGTGGAACATACAATAAATCTTGACAACAACCTGAATATGTTTCCCATATCAAATTTATAGGTATACTCGCAAATTACGATTTTCATTTAAACCTTTTGGGGACAAGGATTCAAGAGCTGTAATCCAATATGCTTCACTTCGCAATAACCTAGTACTTATTTGTGAGCGTTCACTACATGTAACCTTTTCCAGGACACACCATCGTAATTCACACAGATCATGTCGTGCCTCAGCAAAGTGTCTAGCCACGGTTGTTTCCCCAAAGGTTTTCTTATTGCCACTGTCCTCTTTCATTTCATAGTTCCCTTCCTTTAGGGTACCTAGTTTTTCTTATACATTCTAATGGCAGATTTATGCTCATTGATCCTCACTTTAACAGATCTTGATGTCTGCCCCACATATACGCGTCCACAGGGGCATTTTAACATGTATACCACACCTTTGCTTTCACATGTGTGGAAACCCTGAATTTTTATCTTGTGCCCTTTGGTAGGATGGCAGATATAATCGCCCTTCAATATTAGTGAGCAATTCACACATTTCAAGCACGCAAATGTGCCCAATCTTGTACTACTTAACCACGTTTGTTTCTTAATCCTATCGGGTCGCTTAAGATCTGCTGATATTAACTGTTGGCTCAGGGTCCTCCCTTTTTCGGTAAACGCATCGGGGCGGTTCTTTGAATAGGTAGCCAAACTTCGCATCACTACATAGCACACCCCAATGCTTCAATATTGCTTGCTTAATAAGACCAGCATGTCTATCATAGACAGACGTATAGGTGAACGGTTGGTCCTGCCTTACTCTCTTGCATCTAGGCTTCAGAAAGTTTTCTCTAGGTATCTTAAATGTTTCCAAGCCTATCACTCTAAGTTCTTCATCATCATAACCTCTATTCTTAAATCTACAAATCAGCTTTTTCATAGTAGTAAGATATTCAGAGTCGCTAGAGCAAATTTGTCTAGCCCTAACGAAACGGGATTTAACAATACCTTTAAAGGTCTGTGGTGCATGTTGACTCGCATGATGAAGAACATTATTGCGATCTGTCTCTTTTGTATGTTGTACATATTTCGTTATCTTGTTTCTTTACAAGCACATCCAAATATGTAATAGTGTATTCATCTTTAGTTATTGTAAACTTGATCAAAGGATGTACATCGTTTAGATATGTGACGAAGCATTCAAGCTGTGATTCCGACCCGGATCACAGCAAGAGTACGGCGTCCACATACCGAAACCACGAAACGATGTGACAATTGTATTGTGACAGAAAAACGTACTTGTTCTCAAAAGACTGCATATACAAATTAGCGAAGCTTGGTGCCACTGGGGACCCCATCGAGGTCCCCTGTGTCTGTAAATACAGCTGGTCACCAAAACAAAAGTGGTTCTTGGTTAGAACAGTTTCTAAGAGTCGCATCAAAAACGCAATCTTAGCATTTGATCATTTCAAATCTTCACCGAGAATATAACGAACCGTTGTCATACCATCATCAAGTGGAATATTAGTGAATAAAGATTTGATGTGCAATGTGCATAACCAGGTAACTTTAGAGATATCCACCTCTTTTATAGCTCTTAGGAATTGCCCAGTGTCTTGTAATATCTTGGGGTCTTTTTTGACCATTGGCTGCAAATACATATCGACATATGCAGCAAGGGGTTCCAGGACCGAATCAATGCCAGAGATGATCAGTCGCCCTGGCGGTTTTGTGGCTGACTTGTGTACCTTAGGTACCATATAGAGGATGGGTATTCTAGGGTTATTCTTAATTAAAGCTTGTTTTTCTTGTGCACTAATAGTCCCCTCCTCAAATCCTTCCTGCACCAGCTCCTGAACATATCTAATTAATTCGCTTGTGGGATCTTCTTTTAATGGTTGGTAGACCTGGGGATCCTGTAACTGTGACATTGCCTCTTGGATATATGGTTCTAAGTCCATAACAACTGAGGCCCCCCCTTTATCTGCCTTTTTGATTACGATTGAGGTGTCATTTTTTAACTCTCTTAGCGCTTCCCTTTCTTTATTATTGAAATGACTAAATCTATGTTTTGCTTTAACCTCCCACTGTTCAGTGACCTCCTTCATCACCAGTTGTTCAAAAAGAGAGGTTGATTTAATTTCTGGGTCAAACTGACTCTGACTTTTTCATTTTCTAGAATGCAATGTATTATCATCAACCCGTTTACCACCTGTAGGAGAGACAGAGGAAAAAAACATTTTTTTTTACCAATTCCCACCTCTTTACAAACTCCCCATGGGTTATAGGTGGAGTATGGGGGGTATGGTGCAACAGGCAGTGGTCAGGGGGTAAATAGAGTGTCAGGTGAGTGATGTATTTTGTGTTGGCACTAGGCCACAGGGGGAGAGAGGAGGTAAAGGCCACAGCTTACAGCACAATCTCCTGGGGGAGACAGAAGACCAACCCCCTGGAGATTGTGGTGCGGCTCTGGCTGGTTCTCCAGTCCCTGCACCCCCAGATGATCAGCCACAGCCATGACCTTCAGGGGTGCAGGGGATGGAGTTTAATACTATTGGATTCATTAGACTACGTCAGATCAGAGTAGCATCTATTTATAAAATAACATGGTCCCGAGGGCTGGTGTCAGGGAGTTTATTTAAATAAACTGCTTTTTTATTTTGTTTCTGTTATTTTTTTTCCATTTATTCCAGTGATAGTAATGGAGGTGTCTGTCAGATGCCTCTATTACTAGTGCTCGGTCTTGGTGTCAGCCAGCGGCAGTTTTTGTCACCCCAAGGCCGACACTAACCCTGTGTCACTATTACCTCAATACCCAATGCACCAGGGATACCAGGAAGAGCTGAGTAACCATCAGAAGCGGACCCTCTAATATGATGGTCCGTTTTTGGGGCGGCTGCAGGCTGGTATTCTTAGAATGGGATGGGACCAGTATTGATGAACCTTCCCATTCTGATAGTATTAGGTTGCAGCTGTTGGTTTACCCTGGCTGGTTATGGAAATTGGGGGGGACCCCACGTTGTTTATTTTTTTCGAAAATCATTCATTTAATGAGAATCCTACAGTTGGCACCGCCTGTAATCTTTACAGTGGATGCCCATGTGCAGATTCTCACTAAATAAATAGATTTTCAGAAAAAAAACGACGTGGGTTCCCCCCATTTTCCATTAGCAGCCAAGGTAAAACTGACAGCTGCAGCCTGATACTATCAGAATGGAAAGAACCATCGACACTGGTCTCTTCCCATTCTAAAAATACCAGCCTGCAGCTGCTCCAGAAGCGGACCAACACATTAGAGGGTCCGCCTCTGACGGTTACCGGCTCTTCCCAGTACCCCTGGTGCATTGGGTACTGTGTTAATAGTAATACGGGGTTAATGCCAGCCTTGGGGTGACAAAAAACACCGCTGTCTGACACAAAGCCCCAGCGATAGTAATGGAGAGGCGTCATCCAGATACCACCACTACTATCACTGGAATAAAATGAAAAAACAAAACAAAACACAGAAACTTAAAAACCCCACTTTATTTAAATAAACACTGCACCTCACAAGCCCTAGTTAACCATTTTATTAAAGAAATTGACGTAACTTTGTCTGGCGTAGTCCAGCGAATCCATCATAGTCCAAAAGGGAAACTTGCAAAAAAACAACGACCCTACAAATGGGACATCACCCAGCTTTTCTGGATGCCTGTTGTGGGGATGTCACCCAGCTTTCTCGGATGCAGAATAGCCTATTCATTGCCTTGGAAAAGCTGGGTGACAGCCAAACAGCAGGCGTCCAGGAAAGCTGAGTGGCACCCATCCCCTGCAGCAGGCACTTAGCTTTCCTGGATGCCTGGTGTGGAAGGATGTCACCCAGCCTTCCCACCTGCTGGCTAGTGTATACAGCGGCTGGGATAGCTGAGGGTCTTGGTTCACAGCAGGCGTCCAGTAAAGCTGAGTGGCTGCTGTGGGGATGGATGCCACTCAGCTTTCCTGGATGCTGGATAGCCCATCCAGAATGTGGGAAAGCTGGGTAGGCCTTGGGGAAGGGAGACAAACAGTGTTGGGAGGGAGAGGGGGGCCAAGTTGGGGGACAGGGATGGAGGGGGCCGTTTTGGGGTACACGGGGGCTGAGTTTGGGGACATGGGGGGAGGGGGGGCGTGAGGGAGGGGACAGGGAGGGAGGGGGTCCATTTTGGGGGACAGGGAGGGAGGGCGGCTGAGTTTGGAGACAGAGAGGGAGGGGGCCGTTTTGGAGGACAGGGGGCCGTTTTGAGGGACAGGGGGGCTGAGTTTGGGGACAGGGAGGGAGGGGGGCCTGAGTTAGGGGACAGGGAAGGAGGGGGTCCATTTTGGGGGACAGGGTGGGAAGGGGGCTGAGTTTGGGAACAGGGAGGGAGGGGGCCGTTTTGGGGGACAGGGAGGCTGTTTGGGGATAGGGAGGGAGGGGGACTGTTTGGGGGGATGGAGGCTGAGTTTGGGGACAGGGAGGGAGGGGGTCCGTTTTGGGGAACAGGGGGACTGAGTTAGGGGGCGGGGGGGCGTTTTGGGGGATGGGGGGGAAGTGTTAATTACCACCCTGCTATGTCCTCCTCCTCCTGCTCCTGCCTTCATGTAGCTGAGGGAGCGGGGCCAGCCCCCTGCAGCCAGTGACATCAGGGGAGAGCGTCTCTATGACACTTCCCCTGCGTCCCTGCTCTCTGCACCGGCCGCATGTGAGGGAGAAAGACTCCCTGACATCGGCCAGTGATTTCAGACACTGTTTGCGCGTCTGCAGGACGAAAAATCGGGATACCCCCGGCCATCTCAGGATTGCAGGACAAGGATCCGAAATCTGGATTGCCCCGCCCAAATCGGGACGGTTGGGAGGTATGGAAGTATATTATCATACTCCTGTATGCTGTTATGTGTCATAGTTGCACAGAGAACAGAGCACAGTGGTCCAGATTTATCAAAAGTGTCTTACTTTTAGAAAGTGTAAACTTAGACTAGACAATCTTACACTGCGCCATATTTATCATAGTGTTGATAAATGTGGCGCAGGTTAGAAGTGCAGCAAAACATAATGAACCAGCCGATTACGTCCAGGGTAGAAGGCAATGCAAGACTTTTTATTTATCCAAAAATAAAAGCATATCCAGACCAAACTGGTTAAAAGGACAAACGTGCAGAGACACCAGCCTCAGCTAACATGGTTCAGATCCAAGTGATCCTTCCTCAGAGCTAAGGTCACACCCTCAGAGTTCACATATTTATGGGAAACACCCTGTATACGTCAAGACACAAATAGTTAATAGTTTAAAATTAGATCTGTGCGAACGTTGAGACCAGCAGGATATACCGTATTCATCATCAGGATCCAATATCCTTCTCTATTTAAGGCCTCGTTCACACGGATCGTCAATCCGTCGGCAAATCAGTCAGAAATAAGAAACAGCCTATTTTCTATTGATTTCAATAGAAAATACGGCTCGTCGTTCACACGACGTTATTTCCGTGCCGGATTGCCGCCGCGGATTGACGACGGCAATCCGGACGGAAAAACAATGTGCATGTCAATTATTACGGACGGTTTCACCACCTACAATGAAGGAGAGGGGGAATCCGTCGGGAAATCAGTTACAAATACGTGCCACACTTAGTGGCACTTATTTGCAACTGATTTTCAACTGATTTCAGAACGTATTTACGATCGGCAATCCGATGTAAATATGTTCTGAAATAAGCCGTGTGAACATAGCCTAATAATTCCTGTCTTTGGTTTCCACCTCGCACAGATAATGAAACTGATTCTATACAAAATGCTCTTAAATGAGACACATCTCCTTGATGAAACATAAAATGTTTAGTTTACATTGGATACATTTCTAGTATCCACATGAGACACTCCATATATATGTTCTCAAAGTCTATCTTTAAGGGTTTCATGGTGCATCCAATGTTTTTAAAGCGACAAAAAAACACATTCTATGCAATAAACACATTGGTAGATTAACATTTTATAAACTGTTTTATAGTGAAACTACTGCCATCAACTAATCCAGATATATTTTTTGTTTGTAAAGTATACTTACAACATGTACACCTGGATAACTCACATCTAAAGAAACCTTCAACCGAAATCCAGGTTTTCTGTTTTCTGCTAGTCTTGACTGCACTAGGGGAAAGAGTAGATTGCAGAGTAGGAGCTCGTCTAGAGACGAACTTACAGCCGTCACGCAATAAGAATTAAAACGCATGGTCTTGGAACAACATGGGTAAATATTTGTTCACTATCTTTTTTATAGTCTCAAATTCTCTACAGAAAGTGGTAACAAAGACTGGACAATCAATTATTTTTTTATCTTTATGTTTACTTCTAAATAATAAATCTTTTCTGTCTCGATGTTCTACAATATCTAGAGCCCTGTTCAGACACCATTTAGGATAACCTCTTTTTCCAGGTCTATCCACCGTTTCTTTGCTTTCTTTTATGTAGCTAGTTTCAGTGGAACAATTGCGTTTACTTCTAACTAGTTCTCCTACTGGTATAGCTCTTAATGTGTGTTTTGGATGACAAGAACTGGCGTGAAGAATATTGTTTCTAGCTGTTGGTTTTCTATATGTAGAGGTAACAACTTTGTTATTAACGATGTCTCCACATAAAAAAATATCAAAAGCTGATATGTACAGGATGACACTGGCTGGTGAAGAAAAGGCCAAAAGCATTATGATTTAAATATGATACAAAATCAGACATGGCCGCTACTCCCGTCTTCCAGATGACTACGACATCATCTATGTAACGGCCATACCAATAAATCTGTTGAGAAAAAGGATTATTATCCGAGAACACAAAACATTCCTCAAAACAAGATACATATAGGTTAGCTAAAGATGGGGAAAATTTTGCTCCCATGGAAGCTCCAGTTTTCTGTAAATAATATTTATTGGAAAACATAAAATAATTATGTGATAATAAAAATTTGATTACCAATAAAATAAACAGAATAAGATCTTCATTGTAATTGGAATATTTTTTGAGATGATATTCTACTGCTCGAATACCTAAAGCATGAGGAATGACCGTGTACAAAGATTCGATATCGCAAGTTAACCAATTGAACTGTTCACACCATCCAGTGTCAGCTAGTGCTTGTAAGACATGTTTAGAATCTCGGAGATAACCAAAACTTCTTTTAACGAGGGGCTGCAGATGGATGTCCACCCATTCACAAAGATGTTCTTTGAAAGAACTGATCCCTGACACTATCGGTCTCATAGGCGGCGGGAATCGGTTCTTGTGAAGCTTGGGCAAAGAGTGGAAGATCGGAACCACAGGAAATTTCACTAGCATATAATCAAATTCTTTTTGTGTAATACATCCCAACGCTAATCCTTCTTCCAAAATAATTTTAAGATCTTCAGAAAATAGCTTTGTAGGGTCTCGACGAAGGGGTTCATATGTTGTTTTGTCTTCTAAAAGTATATTATTTAAAGAAATATAGAGACCAGTGTCTAAAATAACAACAGAACCACCTTTGTCAGCCTCCGAAAGGTGAAAACCCATCCTTTTTTGTAATTTATTCAAAATATTTCTGTCATAATTAACCCTCATAGTTTCATTAATAGAGACATTACTTTTAAGCTGCACTAGTTCTTCTTGAACACATTCTTGAAATTTCAAGTGCCGGAGACCGGGACATCAACGGATAAAAATCCCTATTTTTTACACAAATATTAAGGGTACTTCCTACTCGATCAATAGATGTCTCATTTAGATCATGTAGATTTTTTATATTTAAACATTCCTGAAACAAAAATTCTGATGCTGCTGTAATTGAGAATCATGATTTTCATCAATTATATTAGGTATATCTTCTTTATTATGATTTTCATTCGTAGCATCTATTCCAAGAAAATGTTTCTTTACAGTGAGGTCCCGGGCAAATTTATTAACATCTTTGATAGGTTGATACAGATTAAAGTGAAAATCCGGTGAAAGTCCTTTAGATAGCAAACAAATTTCTTTTTGTGAAAAAATATATGACGACAAATTAACCACTTCATTTATTTCTGGAATTTTTTTTTGTATTTCCGATTGCGTTGTGGTTGTCTTCTTTCGATGTTTTCTTCCTGACCTGCGATAACGTTTTTTGAAACACCACTATTTTGTGCACGACGTGGTTCTCTGTAATTTAATAAGCTTTCAGGTGTCTTGTTATTTTGCTCATCTGAACCACCCTCTGAAGAGTCTATTTCACCAAAACTAACACACTTTGCACCAGGAGATGATGTGTATACTGGTCTGCGTTTATTTGATTTAAGAATTGATCTTGGAGTTGTCTTGTTCCAACCCCCCCATTCATGTACGGTTTTGGTTTCATCTGCAGGTTAGAACTGTCTAGTCTCAGTTTGTACCATCTTTAGGTTGGCGTACTTTTACGCCAGAATTTGGTTGCACAGTGGCTCTTTCTGATTGGTGGGAATTCAATTCAGCCTTGTGACATCACAATAAGCATATTGCTACTTTTCTATTTGGTTTTTTTGTAATAGTGCTTGTCTCTGATTGGTATAAAGGGGGGAGAGAGAGGAAGAGAGAGAGAGAGAAAGAGAGAGAGACTTTTCTTTTATCCCTTTGAGGGATCCTCTTAGAAGTATATTATCATACTCCTGTATGCTTTTGTGTGTCATAGTTGCACAGGGAACAGTCAGGGCAGCGCACACTGTGCCCAGACCGCAGGCTTCCTTTACAGACAGCCCTGGGACTGTATAGAAATTTCCCAGGCTCCATCATGTCACCAGGAATCCCGGTCACCTAATGGAGAAGGGAAATGCCCTTTATTATGCAGCTGTTACAGACCGTGGCAAGCAAATGGTTAAGTGCCAGTTATCAGAGGTTTCCTCCGCTTCCCTACGCTAACAGAGACTGGTCTAGGAGCTGAGCTGTTAAACTCAGCTCTGTTAGTAGCACAGCTGCAACGTTTGGAGCCTAAAAAATCCCTCTATCTGCATGACGTCTTCTGGCGTCACTGCAGAAGAACGACCTGCACCACCCGCCGTCAAAAAACGGTGGGCGGTCTTTAAGGGTTTAAAAGCGTTTTACCATGAGGTAAAATCCCCTGCATTGGTCGCTTGCAGCTGGTTTTGAGCAGATCGTGAATGAGGAGGACGGCGCTTACTGTGAGACACTGTAGTGTTTCAGGGTAAATGACACCTCATTATTGAGATAAGGGCACCTGCAACTATGTTGTGCTGCCCATGGTATGGGGAGCATGAATACGCTGACACAGGGTCCCTTTAGGAGGATGTCACAGATCCTCTTTAAACACACGTCTATAAGACAGACACGGGAACACAGATATCAGCTCTTTCTGTGACACAGGTGGGTGGCCCATAAGAGGGCTGTTGGGTCAGTCAGAGACGCCTTCAGAGGACTGTAGGCTACACTCCAGCACGCCAGCCGGAACACTAGAGCTGATTTCGGCACTGAAGCGTTGGCCATAATTCCCTCTCTTCAGAATATGCCGGGCATGGCCATCTGGAAACTTCAGATCAGCAACAGGTGTTCTGCTACTTCTGGCTGGGGCTCTGCTCATCCCTGATCAGCTTCCTCTGTCTGTCCTGGCTACTGCATAGAACAGTAACCAAATGATGAGCTGGGCATCTGACTGCTGCTATTTATACTCTCTGCTACTCACTGATTGGTGGAAATCTAAGCCTACTTTATGACCTCACAGCCACAATTTTGATTGTGAGGTCATAACATTTCTCTCTGGGCAGTGGCTCTTTCTGATTGGTGGAAACTCAATTCAGCCTTGTGACATCACAATAAGCATATTGCTACTTTTCTATTTGGTAGTTTGTAATAGTGCTTGTCTCTGATTGGTGTAAAGGGGGGAGAGAGAGGGAGAGAGAGAGAGAGACTTTTCTTTTATCCCTTTGAAGGATCCTCTTAGAAGTATATTATCATACTCCTGTATGCTTTTGTTTGTCATAATTGCACAGGGAACAGTCAGGGCAGCGCACACTGTGCCCAGACCGCAGGCTTCCTTTACAGACAGCCCTGGGACTACACTAGGTCTGCAGGACTGACTGTACAGACATTTCCCAGGCTTCATCTTGTCACCGGGAATCCCGATCACCCGATGGGGCAGGGAAATGCCCTTTATTATGCAGTGGTTACAGACCGTGGCAAGCAAATGGTTAAGCGCCAGTTATCAGAGGTTTCCTCTGCTTCCCTACGCTAACAGAGACTGGTCTAGGAGCGGAGCTGTTAAACTCAGCTCTGTTAGTAGCACAGCTGTTGTGGTTCGAGCCTAAAAAACCCCTCTATCTGCATGACGTCTTTTGGCGTCACTGCAGAAGAACGACCTGCACCACCCGTCGTCAAAAAACGGTGGGTGGTCATTAAGGGGTTAAAAGCGTTTTACCATGAGGTCAAATCCCCTGAATTGGCCGCTTGCAGCTGGCTTTGAGCAGATCGTAAATGAGGAGGACGGCGCTTACTGTGAGACACTGTAGTGTTTCAGGGTAAAAGACACCTTATTATTGTGATAAGGGCACCTACAGCTATTTTGTGCTGCCGGTGGTATGGAGAGCATGAACAAGCTGACACAGGTTCCCTTTAGGAGGACGTCACAGATCCTCTTTAAACACACATCTATAAGAAAGACATGGGAACACAGATATCAGCTCTTTCTGTGACACAGGTGGGTGGCCCATAAGAGGGCTGTTGGGTCAGTCAGAGATGCCTTCAGAGGACTGTAAGCTACACTCCAGCATGCCAGCCGGAACACTAGAGCTGATTTCGGCACTGAAGCGTTGGCCATAATTCCCTATCTTCAGAATATGCCGGGCAAGGACAACTGGAAACTTCGTTTAAACACAAACCTCTATGATATTACGACTAGAGGCAAATCTCCACAAACGCCCAAGAAGTATATTTTATGTATTATACCATTGTGGGGAAGGGCACAAGAAGTTAAAAAATAACTTTATTTATTAAATTAAAATACTCTTATAAAATATAAATCATATAGCGCTTTTATATGTTAATAGACCGTGAAAAACATTTTACATAGGGACGGCTAGGAAACCAGGATAGGAGGAACTTGGGGAAAGTGCTGACCCTATGCACCCTCAAAAGATCCTATTTACATCCTATCCTGATATACAGGAAAAACTGGAAACTTCAGAGCAGGTCCAGGTGTTCTGCTGAAGCGTTGTCCATAATTCCCTATCTCAGCAACATGCACTCAAATGACCGTCGGGCACTTGCATAGGATACACTTCGATAAATTTTCCCAAATTACGCCCTAAGGTGTTCTGCTACTTCTCTGGACTGGGCCTAATAGATCATCCACTGTATCAGCCTCACTCTGTTGATCCTGGCTATTGACGGGTTGGCCGGAAGGGATGCGAAGCCGTTAGGTAGGAGGCGGGGAGCCCCACACACCCCGCATGACAGGCGTGAGACGCGCCCGGCGGGGCGTGGAGTCTTATTTGCAATGGGGAGGATGGGTTTTTGTCATCCTAATTGGATGAGCAGCCTGACGTGGTTGTGACGCGAAGGCTGGGGGCGGGGCTAGTGTGCGGGGGTGTGGAGGCTGGATCTTTTTTTAGAAGCTATCCCGCACTCGTACCCAGGAAGCAAGCGCGCCCTGGCGGTGCAAGTATCTAACAGACCGGTATAAGAAGTGCGCGATTGCTATTTTCACAGCATAATGGCCGCGCATCCATAGTTGAGAGAGCTTCTGGTATCTAGCTGCACGGGATGGCCACCAGGGTCCAGGGGCTAGTGTTGTGGCCTCACAGGAGCAAGGTAAACAGGGAGCCCTGCGTGGAGGCTGAAGAATCCGGACCGCGGCGGCATAGGGGCGCAGCAATAGGGGAGGACGGCAGGACTAGGCCCACGCAGCCGCTGTGAGTTCCTGACGTCACCCTCAAGGGGTCAGGAGACGCAGAGAACGGAGCCCTCCAGGGACTCCGCAGCTGGGCTCATCAGCAGGGTGGAGAAGATGAGGGACAAATGGGTCCGGCAGGGTGGAATCGGTCGGTGCCCTGGCTCTGCGGAGGTGGCAGGTACAGCTCAGCATGGTAGATGTGAGCGTTGTTGCCTGCTGCGCCTCGAGTGTTTTTTTTGTGCCCCGTGCAAGCGGAATTTTCTCTGGACAGGGGGGTCGCCAGGTGATTTGTGCGGTCCAGGTTGTTCAAGCTCGGTGCATTGAGACCATTGTGAGCAAGGGAGAGGGCGTCGGCAGTTGAGTGATGCGAGGCGTGCTGTTGGCGGGCCTGGCACGAGCTCGAACACAGGTACTTCGGCTGGTGTGAGAGGTCCAGCCGCAGTTCTCGCAGGAAGCTTTCGTGATCCCACAGGGCATATAGAGGTCGCACTTCCGCAGATCTCGTCTGTATTCCGTCTTCTGCCGAAGTGCCTCGCGGCAAGTCGGCCTTCCGGTGTCACGCGTCCGGGTTCTTGGTTGGGGGGGCTTGCTGGGGGCCCACAGCACGTTGCAGAACGGGTGGTTTATAGTACTATGGTCGTGTCCGTTTCCCTCATATCTTTATGTCAAGGGTTCGGCAGCGATAGTTTAAGGTCCCGGGCTTCCTCGTCGCAGGGGCCAGGCCTGGGGGGCGATCGGTAGGCTTGCGATTTGGCTGGGTTGTCGCGGCCAGGGGATGCAGGAGTTGCTGGCGAGTTCGGGTGTCAGGGGGCACGTGGGGTGTGCCGCCACTCCTTGGGGGCTCTGGGGCCCTTTAGACCCGTTGGATTCCGCTAGATGGCAGGATCGCGCAGGAAACATGCGTGCACCTGGGTATGGGTCACCACGGCTCTGGCCGGTTACGGGGTACACAGTCATACGGTTCAGAGGACAGGGAAGGGCATAAGGGGATGGGTGGTGCTCTGTTTTAGCGAGGATGGCTCAAAGGGCGAGAAGATCTATGGTGTGCTTTCGAGGGCACTCCTTGGAGCTATCTTAACAGCAAGGACGTTAAGGAGATAAAATCTGGAAAGAGGGAATATGTCGAGATTTTCTCTCTTCTCCCTTTGGGAGAAGATTTTAAACCTTGTTATGGGTAAGAGGATGAGAGACACAGGATAAGGGATGGAGGAGGAAGTATAAGCGGAGGATAGGCGGTTGATTTCCGCAGTTATTCGCTAAGACCTGGATTGAGGACTTCGCGAGATTTGTTTGGCGACAGAGTGATTGGGGAAAAAAGCGCGCGAGAACTGTTCTGCCACTTTTTTGTTATTTGGACGGCCATCTAGGGGAAGCTCCACGCATGGGTTTATTGGCGGGCCCAAGGCTTTGGACTCCGTTTGATGAACAATTCGGTGCGGAAGTGCGGTGTGTCCTTCTATTTCGCTGGGATACATAGGACATGGGTTTTCTGGGCTGATGGGTCTTGTCCCCTTCGAGGTTAAGGTTGAATTCCTGTTTTAGAGGGGGGCCGGCGGTTCCTCCTCCTCGGGGGGCAGAAGTTGGGTATCGGCTGGTCTATCAACGTGGGTCACTGTTAGTTAGGGGGCGGATGTCGATTTCAAGTCACCTTTGTCGGGGTGTAACTGCAGGTTTTCGACACATGGATTTGTCCATTGCCCTAACAAAGGGGCAAGGGGCTGACCAAGTGTTCGCTGGGTTAGGATGCTGGAGTCATCTCGCCAGGTATCCGGAAATTTAATAAGGTGGCAGTGGAGTTGTTGGGCTGGGTTTGCGTCTGAAGGGTGTTTCGAATTCCCGCTCCGGGGCTCGGTGGTTCCTTTTCCCACAAAGAATTTTAGTTCGGACTATGAGACACAGGGGAGGTGGTTTCGCGAATATTGAGAGGAGTTTCGCAGGGTCGTTTTATAGCCGACAAGGGGTCTCCTCGTTCTCACTAACTGGTTACTACAAATCGAATGTCTGAGTGATACGGTTCTATAAACGGCCCAACGAAAGAAGGTCTGGACACGTTTGTTCTGAAGTTCATTCATTATCCAATGCACTACTCTACTTTATTTCAATAGCGCGGCACACATACTTTATGCGTACAGTAGGAACAAAGGGGCGTGGAGCCGCTATGCCGCAGTGGGACAGTCCACTAGGGAAGGGTTAGCATAAAGTTCTTTATTGGTTCAAAGTAGTTGAGGCAGATGAAGTTTCTGTTGTTCATCAGCTCGCAATGTTTCTGTAGGACATGTTAGGTCGAAACTAGAGTTGCTTGTTGATACCAGGAGGTGTTGTGGAATCGCTGTTATCTTGACTGCCTCAATCCTGACAGTACATCGTCAACTCAATATGGATTTTATGGAATCGCTGGTTGTTATTTATAAGGAGGATAGCTTCGGTATTTTTTTATATAACAAACGCTTTAGCTTGTTGATGCACACATGTACACATATTAGCCAATGTATACCCAATCATACATTCCCCTAAAATGCAAGTTTCGTATACTCAAACTTAGTTATAGAATCTTTATATCTGTATGGAGCTGCTCACTAGTGGGGGATGGGTTGGAGATTTCTTCTGATGGTTCGCAGAGAACGCCATTTCTACTCAAGAAAACTCCCTGTCTTCCTCTTACTAACTACTTTCGAAGTGAGGCTTTCCGTTTGACCCTAGATTAATTGATTCATTCCCATGCTGGCCTTTACTTTCCTTTAATTGATTTATGGGGAATATTCTTTAACTTTTCTTCATTGCATCAGAGGTTCCTGTTCTGTTGCATTAGAAACATACCACGGTTTCCAGAAGCTCTTTTTGCTAGTAGATTTTATAGAGGGGGGTACACAACACGACAAAGAACAAACAGCAAGCCATCGCAGAATAACCAAGCAGGATTTGTGAATCTGTTGTAAACTTGCTTCACCCTCGTCAATCCGCCAACCAAGATTTGCCCAGAAAGGTTACCAATTCCTGATTGTTCACTTTAAGTTCTTTCGATAAATTCTGATCTTCCAGGGAAGAATGGTAATCTTCCCATTCACCCTAATGTTGTCTGGGATTTGTAAGAACAAATTCTTCTCATACCTTACACAAATACTACACCTTCTTCGGTCAAAAACCTATCTATTGCAATATGTTCTGTAGGGTAATTCTGGTATTGGGGCCTCATAGCCGATTGGAAACCGACTTTGCTCTGTAATTTGACAAACCTTGTTGGTTATAATAAATATAATAAATACACAATCTACAGTTTATGTTTACAATTTGGAATCCTGTGAATAAGTAGAGGCAAACCTGACTGTTATTGGTCTTGGGCTTTAAACTGGGTTGGGACCCCCCCCTAGGACCCTATGCATCGATGTAAACATTGGAAGTCCAATCGACGTAGAGCTTTGTTAAAGCTCATGTTCTCTTACTTCTAGGAGGCTATCACTGTGAGGGGCAGGCTCCAAGGGTATGCTTTAATAATGAGGGAAAATTTTTTTTTTGGGGGAATATCTTAAGCTATCCAATCAGTTCGGGCACCACTGACTTCTCCTTCCACTGTGTGGTAGACGGCATTCTAAATTCTCCGTACACAAACTAAATCAGAAAGCACTCATCCTCAAGAGTACCTGTGGTGGTTAAAAGAGTCACCTGCGGTAGATTGTTCCGTGACATATTCCTTTGAGAAGAATGCAAGAGAGGTCTTTTGGCATGGTATCATTAGGGAAATGACATTGTGTTAATTGAGGGTAAGATACCATTCTCGCTCGTGGAGGGGAGTACTTGGGTCTGGAAACTGTTTAAGGGGTTTTAAATACTTCAACATTCCATGTTCATTTTCGTTTCGTAGTTGTTGACATATACACAGTGTCTGCATTGCGTGTTCATCTATATTGGTATGGGTGGGTCTCCATGTGGGGGTTGGCTTACACACAAGCCAGACAGCAGAAGTCAGATTGTCGGGTCACACTAAACAGTGTCATTTGACCAATTACGTAACCAACATAGATTACTATTCTGGAGGGATGTCCTGTGTGTCTGCATGCGAGTGAAGGACATCCCTTATTAGAGGATAGGGAACTGAAAAATTATCTTGTACACGGCTTGTTGAAGATCTACCTTCCTCGTTTTGGAAGGGGACACACTGTGGGAGGTCGCTGTGGTTGGTTGCCTACTCAGCATCTTTAAGTTTATGAGGGCTAGCGGTTGGATTGATAGATCGGTATATGCCCCAATGGAGTATTCACCCAGATCTAATCGAGTGCGGTTTCATCAATGTTCATGATGAGGGTATTGGTTTACCATCTCTCGGACGAAGCGCTAAAACACTCTCTTCCCAACGCAGTTTAGGATTCTGGAGAACTAGTTTAGCGTATGCCCCGACAGGAAATCGATAACAATAGGATCTCCCGTTTTTATCTACTGAACGGTCTCGCCCTGCCATCTTACGGTTTTTATCCCCAATCTTCACCTGTTTACAACAACATAGGACCAGTCTCTACTATTTTTATTCCGGGGTGGGTCATACTCTCAAAATAGAATTGCCCTCTGTTGTATGACTCATTCTCCTATGATCGGGAACCATCATTTACAAACCGGGCGTCTGGGGCAAAATATCACAAAAAGCTAGAATGAGAAAAGATATGAAACTCGTGCGGCTGTGGTCCAACCAAAATATGTGATCCAGTAGTACTCCACTCCAGAATCCACGCATAAAGACACGCAAGGACTATACAAGGATTAATCTAGGGTGGAAGTGTCAACGCTTGTGAAGTGGAGGCTTGGATTCAGTGTGGATTTTCCTTCCACTACTTCCACCGCCGGTGGGTTGTTCCAGGATCCAGTGAATGGACGTCGAATTCTGGGTTTCAAGGCGCGAATTCCTCCTTTCTAATATGCTACTCTTTCACATAAGATCTCGGTACCGCTGGCTTGATCATGGCACTTAAGTCAATTAGGACTTCTGGAAGGAAGCAGAAACTGGTTAGCATGCAAATTAAGTCAATTCTTTATGTACAATTGCAATACAAATTTTGAAACAGTTTTTATCTAGTTACTCTCGCTCAACTTGTTCCTTGATTTCAAACATGGAGGGACGTTCTACCAAACGAACTCAAACGGGGGTTCAGGCCTTGTTTTCCTGCTGAGTGTGTCTGACATGGTAGGTAAATTGGGAGAACTGTTTTTTATGACCACATGGTCTACAGGGGATCAGTGGGTCCATTTTCAAGAGTTTTGTTCTTCTAGCGTACCATTAATTCTATACGTTAACCTTCGCTCTGAACCTTTGGGCGGATTGGCTTTAGGGCGTTGCCGAGTTGGAGGCCTACAAATCTAGACCCTATACATGATTCCATAGACTCTCGGAAACGAGGAATGAGAATGCTGGCCTGGTACTCGACTTCGATACCTGAGGGGGATTCCAGACGACATACGCTATTTCGTAATAAACTTTGCTTTGTCTTTACACTTTGGATGGTCTTGTTGGTACACTGTGGTGTTGCCTTCTGGATCCTGAAAACATGTCCACATGCCATCTAAGACATATTCGTTATTTTTCACTTTTGGCATCTCGGGATGTTGGTCACTTGGATCTTTGAACGGGATTATTGTTCGATGGCATTTTGCGCAAGTTGCTGCTTGGTAATGGGAGTGACAGAGACCGAACAGGCTTGATTGTAGGCTGAAATCATTGGTAGTTGTACCTGGGGCCATAGTACAGCTTCTGCTCATTGGCTCCTGTGCTTTGGTTCTTCCTCCGGGTAATTGCTGAGTGGCCCAATGGTGCCAGATGCCTGAAATAGCTCAGCGGAGGTAATTATCCTAGGGAGGCAAACTCAAGTCCATTGTAGTTCTAATTTTCGCTTGCTCAGTAGCTGCCTTCCCTTTCCCATTTGTTGTATCTCCTTGGAAGGGGGGCGCAGGTGTTGTTCATCAAACCAATCCGGTCTCGTGGTGAGCACAATTCTATGTGGTTTCCCAGTCTATTCAGATCGGTTGTTCTATAAATTGTGGTCAGTTCGCTGATCTTTGATAATACCTCTTCTTTCTGTTGCATTGGTAATCGCCCATAATAGGGCTGTTCTGATCCGACTTGGATGACACTGGTGCTCGATGGCCGCTCCGCTGTCTTGGCTGCTGGGTCAAATGCAGTCCTGGTTCCCTCTGGCTTCCTGATTTTCACACTTAACTTGACGCCATGACTTCTCCGGATGCTAACTTGGTTGGCGAGTTCAAGCGGCTGACAGTAGGGACTTATTTGCCACTGCAAGTTCAAGGGGTTACCTGCGCTGTGATTAATCTTTTATTCTTACCAGTTAGTCAAAAATCGTGTACCGGCTAAAGGCCGTAGGGCATATCTGGTGGCAGTACATATTTTTGCAGTCCTTTGCCTTCAGCCATTTGCAGGCTCTTCAGAGCTTGTAGTTCTTGCAACTTGTGCTGAAAAGATAAGCTATGCGGGTGGCAGTGCACTCTCGGCCTATACAAGGATTTCCTTCTTCTTGTGGTATTGAAAAAATCCTGTATGATAAGTACCTTCTTCAGTAGATTATCTTGAACCATACTGTCCTATTCAGGATGGAGATTCTGCTTGGGAATTTCTTCTCAGTCAGAACTCCACTGTAGCTGGTCGCATGTGATTTCTCTCCTGCACAGGTAGTTCAAGTACAATTATGTTCTATGATCTTTCCTCATTGTATCATCATCATCCTCTCTCTTTCCACCTGTGAGTTGTGAAGAGGGGTTGGATTCAGATAGAGTTGCACCGCTTGAAAGACACATTGGAGCGGCCTGCACTGTTAAAGAGCTCACTGTAAGAGTGATTTAGGACTGTAGCGTAAGGTCTAGCATGGGGGGTCACAATGAATTATGACATACATGTCCCCTGGGACTCGATGTATCACGGTTTAATTCTAGTATAAATCTGGTGCGGCATGTACAGACCTTCAAGCATGTTGGGCGCTAGTACGGAGCATAAACTGGATCCAGACGTGCTGAATAGTTATCCCAAAGGAGCGTTGTTTCCCTGCATGGTCTTGAGTGAGGTCTAAAAGACGGTGTATGTTCCTTCATGATCTCTGGAAAAACAAATAGGTTGAAAGGATTGGTTTGTAGTCTGGAAGGCCAAGAGCTGGAGAGTTTGAGGACAGCTGACTGTAGAAGCCAGCAAAGCATGCGATTTCTGTTGTTCGTTTAGATAGGGGTTGGGGGCGGCTTCGAAAATTGGCATCCGGTTTTAATGCAATCGTTTTATGAGTAGGATGCGGATTGCTATTCCTTGATGCTTCGGTATCATTGGTTCTACAGTAGGTAATCAGATCCTAAAATTGACTGGAGTTGGTTCTCGAGTTTCTGTATGGGTATTGACGGTTGGTTATGGAAAGGACCGGTTTTTCTGTTCGTTGTAGAGTTTCCTTGGGCAAGTATGACCTAAGAAGTTAAATCTTCGCTTAATGTTAACCACTGTAGTGTATCATTTAGGACACCATTGCAATAATTGTGAGTTAGTGGAGTTGTGGGGAGTAGGGAAGATGGATTAGTTCCATTGACTCTCGAGGGTTCATACCCAGTAGTAATGTCATCCACTATACTGATGAAGAGGTTTACATCCGGCATGGGCTTTTCTATCATTCGTTGATAAGGAAACCCTCATTTGACGTGTGTGACATATGATTAGGACTGTTCTGGTGGCATTGGGTGGTGCTTTGGGTCCAGCGTGAGCTTGGGAAGCCTTGGTACGGTGAAGGCAAAAGTATTAGGCTGTTTCATGATCGAGGCGTACGCTGTAAGAAAATCATTGGCAAGATCCACAACTGTGAAGCAAGGAAGCAGCAGGAGGCATCATGGCTAACAGCAAGTGGTTCGGGTTTGGGGAGACCACTGGATGTTTCTAGTATGGTGGGATGCATGTAGTTGCTGCGCAAATTTGAGCTTAGCCACTGTACTTTTGGGGTCTAATTTTATCTTATTTTCTCTTTCCTTCATTGACTGTAAATAGCAGGCGTTTTACATGGTGACTGTACAGCGATATTAGGACACACAGCAGTTTAGATAAGGTCTGGATTCTGAGTCTTTCTGGCCTTTTTTCTCATGTCCTGACTTTCAAACGGGCGTATGTGGTTAACACGGGGAGTAAGCGGGCCTTTGATGGAGATCAAAACTGTCAGGCATTGGTGACTGGCAGTAGTCCAACATCGTAGGTGTATGAGACATATAGTCTGTGGTAGCTGTTGTAGTAATGGCTAGGTGTGAATTTTGGACATGGTACTTCCATTAGTGGACATCATAACTGAAGGTAAGCTACGGTTTAAGGGCACGCGGTACGTATCCCATCTTCAAGATGAAGGAGTCAAACAGGTCTAATTCATGCCTTCTGGAGTTTAAGTATTTGTTGCATCATGAGCTGCAGGAAAGGGTTCCGCTCCAAGTTAGATTACAGGGCAGGTGTATGATATAGGAAAGGCTCTTACATAGTCAAGGGGAAGGGACAAGCATTTAATTGGCACGGTGAGAGGAAAGACTTATGAATGCACCATTCTACCCCCTACTTCAGTAAAGTATGTCAAGAGGAGATCTGGTGACCAGGAGTTAGGGACTAGGCTCTCTTTAATCTCACAGATGTGGCTCCGTACTCAGTGTATTCCCAAAAAATCTGTAGGCTGTCCAGCGAACAGGGAGAAAATGATAACCCCACACGATGGTTTATCACTACCAGAAGAGACGTGGGGACTGGCTGGCCTAAACTTTCTTATAGGGGCCCTCAGGCTGCTTATTGGTATCGACATCATCCTCGATTGTACTTTATCATATATACGGAGGATGGTTTGGGGGGAAGCGGGCCTGCAATCACGTGTAAAATGGACGTAGCGGTTGATTGCTTAGCACCGCAGCAAATGAGGTTTCTGGCCCTTGTGGGTTCGCCATGGGGTGGCCTCTATGGTAGGAGCTGGTTTGGTACCAGGGGGCTGGAGTTACCACTCAAGTCATCACACGGCTTCACACCCTTTTTTTGTCATTCTTTTGTATTATTTTATCCTGTCCTTTCAATCTCTTTTTGGAAACCCTTTACCTACAGATAGAGCTTCTTTTGTACTTGAGCCGTAACTATACTCTGGTGTGGTCGCGCAGACAGACTTCTAAAGTATAAGGGTTTTCTTCCAGTCATCAAATCATATAGATATGACCAACAAGGAAAGAGCATTGTTCTATATTGGTTGAGGAAAATCATTGCGGTCCTTTCGCTAATGCTTGCAACAACGCCCGAGCAGCAAATTGTGTCTACGGACCTCCCTGATTCTTGTTGGACATCCTTGCAAAGTGGAAGCTTGATTCACTCAGGCGGTTTCTGGTGCCTTACACTTTAAGTTGTTCACAATAATTTGGGACCCAGACTCGAATGTGTATATGTCGATTCCGTGGTATCAGAGATATTCCGGTTGGTGTTAGGCGAGGTATCATCAGATGCTTGACACTCATTAAGGTATCTAGACTTTCAGTTGGCTCCATATATGCTGCCTCGGTCAGTGTCAGTTTTCTAATCATATTGCGCATGGGAGAAATTTCATGGTGGTCAGGTAATATTGTTTACTCAGAGAGTCTAATCTTCGTACTGGGGTGAACGGCACTTTATTGTGATCGGCCTTCGGGCATCAACGGGCAACAGGTGGCGCGCTTGATTCTTTGGGGTTTTCGGGAACTGGTGGTCTGGTCCAGGTTGAGAGGTTGGAGGGTAGGGGGCCAATTTGGTTGTCTTCGCATGGGAAGGATTCGAATGCCTACCTTGTTTTGACCAAAAACTATCCTTGTGGTGCCCTGGGGTTGGTTCGGTCAACCATTTTATCACTTCTAAATCAAACATGCATGGCTTCAGTGATAATATTGCATAATAGACATAAATGCAGAGTTGTACACATTCTAGAATGGGGTATCCAAAGATACCGGCTGTATACCAAAAGGTAGTTGAGATGGAACGTTTAGGCATGTAGTCTCGAGTGACCTGCTGGCGGTGCATCAAGGGCATTCCAGAGGGTCCTGATCGAAGGATGCTCTGAACATTTTTTCAGGGTCTTGCTGTCTTATACGGCGCCTCGGTGATGTATTAGGACTGTAACATGTGCAATTCCCAGCATACGTAACACTGCGGAAGCACAGTTCTAAGGTTCTCCTTGTTTACTTTGAATAGGTCACATTCACGCAAGCTGGACGGGCCTTGACCGTCACTTCCTAATGAGCTTCGCAGCCAATCCTACCAGCGTTGGTTAAAACCGCGGTGTTTGTTGGACTCACTATCGTCCTACTTTGTGGGGTGTGGAATGTTCCATGACCCACAGTGATACAGATTGTTCACTTTGGGGGGTACTGAAACAACTCCTGGTCACTCGGGAGTTCAAAAGTTCCCAATGGTCGTATCTGTATTCTTGTTGGGGGGATCGGGTTTAGTCTTACTTAGTCCTGCGCCGCTGCAAAAGCTACCGGGGTGTTGAGAGTGAGAACACTTGATTTTGGGGAGAGTCCACTGTGCATGTGCGCATGTGCCGAGCGTGTTATAAATTTTGGGTTGCTCGGGTGGAGCTGATCCTGAGGCTGCAGTGATTCCTCAGTCCCCGATCCTACCTTATGGAGGTGGAGATCTCGGGCATGCGACGCATCGGTCCCTACCTGGGCTGAGTTGGGGCCTGTGGAGGAAAGCAGTATCATCCTCTCTATCCCTGGAACAAACGAATCAAACTGCGGTCCGGAGGTTGGTGGAGACGGTCTGTGGTTCCAGGCGGAGGGGCCGACAGGACGTATAAGAGGCCCACTGACTGATAACACTCTACTGCATGAGTAGCGGGGCGTGTGGGAAAACTGCTGTAAGTACTGCCCCTGGGACAGTGACTATTAAGGAATTTTAGGGGCAGGGAACAGGGGTGCGTTCAGGCGTCGCACTTGGGGAACATTTTCGGGCAGCGCCACACACTCTACAAGTTTCCAATCCCCAAACCGTATTTTGTTTCCTCATAACATTCACCAGGCTCCACCCTTCCGGACTCTTTACGGGCGCATTTATAGGGCTCAGGTGCGCAGGCATTCGGCTAGGCCTTCTTAGAATCCCAATTCTACATTCGGGGGACTGTTTCATGTAATCGTTACAACTTTTCCAGCGCTTCCAGAACATCCTAACAGTCACCGCCTACAATTCGAACGTAAACTTTCTTTCTGCCCGTCCCTCGAAGTCTCATATGGGCTGAGCAAATTCCTATAACATAACTTCTACACACAAATTGCCTCTGATACTCTGTTCTATAATTTATCCTGCCACATTTTTGACGGTTGGCAGCGTCTCTTTAGACAATCCATCATGTTTGTACATCTTCGCCTAGATGATTTTACTTATTATTTCCTTTTTCGGAGTCAACTATTTCTCTCTCGCAGTATCGCACCTATTGGTAATTATGTTTCTTTTAAAACAATGTTTAACACATGTCATTGATATCTTCATCTCTTCCTCTATTTCTGGTAAATATCATACACCAATCGTGTGGTCACCACATTGTGCTCGTGGTCACAGCGCCAAAGGAGATAGCTCGGCTGAATGAACACTATCAAAATAATAAAAGTTCCTTCTAACGTACCCAAACCAATAGTCCAGTTCACCGTTGTCACAGTAAATTACCTATTGAGGTGACTGTACCCTCCGGTATTCACCAATTTCCACATGAAGTTCTCTCCTATTAGTTTCAACTTCTAATACCGACTCGCAGAGGTGCTAGATGCGCGATCAGACTGAGCCTTGTCTGTCTAGTACAAAGAGGAAAGAGTCCACTATCTATTTGTAGGCTGCGAGGGCTTCATAGTTAGCAATTGATACTACAAACTCCTACCGGCGGGGAACAGGTTATCAGTGACTTACAAAAATGACTACAGCGTTTAACAGCCGTCTTCAATGCACAGTGGTTCGGGAGCGTGGACACTATTCGTGGTCCTTTTACTATGGACAGTCACTTTATTATGACCAGACAGTCAAGACTGGGGACAGCGGATTTCACTAATAACCGAACAGACATCAAGGCAACGGCAGTTCCAATACATAGAAGATGTCTCAACTGACCGTTGACCTCGTGAATGGCTTTATTCTGGTTAGGTTAGCTGCTGGACATTACTGGACTTGTGGCGGGGCCACTCATCATTAAGTGCGCGATTGTGTGGGGAGCTGAGGGCCAAGATTTGCGGGTTTGTGTGGGGTATTGTATTGGAGCCGTTAAAAACGGCCTGGTCCTTATTTATTGAGGATTGTTTAACCAACGCTGAGTGTGACATTTTCAATGATGCGGCGTGGGGGTGCTGGTTTCGCGGCGCCTTCTTCACAAAGGGGCCTGGTATGACAGGACAGGTAGCGCAAAGGAAGTGGTAGAATCTGGGTATGGGTGTCAGCAACTTTGGCATTGCTGGATTGTTTCCCCAGCGTAGTGGCGGTCGTACAATTTGGGTAGCGATTAGTTCAGAAAAGAAGGTTCGGTCACTGTGATTAAAGACTTGGGGTGGTTTCAGGCAATCAACAGTTTGTCGGGGCTATATTCCCCCTGCCGGTGGTACGTTTGTTGCGCCAGCTGTGTTGACGATGCCAGGCTCTTACGCAGTGGTGTGGATGGTAGCAATGTCCCTAGGGGTCTCAGAATCTCATACGCGGATGGTTTGTTCGTTTACATGTGGATCTCGATTTTCGGGAGTTGCTCAGGAGAAGCGGCGAGTGGGGGCTGTCTATGTGCCTCGGCATAAAATCTTATGGGATTGGTCAACGGGAAGCAGGCCGGCTAATTCGGCTCCATTTGTGGACAAGGACGCATGGGGACCGTTATGCAGGCTGCTTGGAAGGTATGTGTGGTGGTTGCATGGCTTTCAGGGGGTTTTGGATGGGGGGTTTCGGAGGAAGATAGGCCTTGGGTCATGTGCTGTTTCCTGGGGCATGCGTCACACTCTGGTTGGTCGGTGTCGAGGGTTAATCGTTTTCTGTCTGCAGTCGCGTTCGTTTTTAAGTTGCGGGGTTAGGAGTATTGTACTAAGTCCTTCGTGGTTCGGCAGGTGGTAAAGGGTTTGAGAAGGGGGCGGGGCATCCGGGATTCTCGACGGCCGGTAGATTTCCGATTGTTGGAGCGGCTGGGGGTTGTTCTTGGTGAGGTATGTTCATCTGAGGAGGAACTGTGTTTGTTCCGCTTGGCTTTTGCATGGGCTTTTTTCGGGGCTCTGCGGATCGGGGAGCTGGTTTCGTGGAGTAGAAAGGTGGGCGGCGGCTTGCAGTGGGAAGACGTAGAGGATTTGGGTACCAAGGTGCGTTTTCGGATCCGGTGGTCTAAGACCGATATTTTTGGGAGAGGGAAGGTGGTGGTTTTGGGTGAGGTGCGTGAGTCTCTTATGTGCCCCGTACGGTGTTTTCGGGAATATTCCTCTCGGTATCCGACAAGGTCCGGGCCGCTGCTGCGTCATAGTGGCGGGACTTTTATGTCCCATTTCCAGTTCATGGGGGTCTTCCGTAGGTGCCTGGGGCAACTGGGGTTGGAGCCTGGGAGGTTTGCGCCTCACTCTTTTCGTATCGACGCGGCGACCGAAGCGGCAAGCCTGGGGCTTCCCGCGGCTGCGGTGAAAAGGATAGGTCGGTGGGAGTCGGACCGGTTCCGACTTTATATTCGCCCACATCTGCTGGCTAGTTAGGGTTCGGTGTGCTGCTTTCATTCTCTGCACCAACCCCCCCCCCCCTTCCCTTCTGCACCTTTTTTCTGTCCCTCTCTTGCTCCTTCTTCCTCCTGGGTGGCATTCGTTTTCTGGTCTAATTTTTGCTATCCCTCTGGTTTGGCTGTGGGTTGTGTCTATCCCCCTGCTCTCCATGCCTGTACCTTTTTTCTCCCAGGTCGGAGGTTGTTCTGTCCCCACATGAGGCGCATGAAGGTGTAACTGGCTGGTGGATGATAGTGACTGGGAGATGTTCCTACCTTCGTATCCAGAATGTGGAGCAGACAGGACCTAGCAGGCTCAGCTTAGTAGATATAGTAACACAGTGGTATGAAACAGAATGTGGTTTATTCACCTTGGATCACTGATACAGGACTGTGGTTATCTTGGTAGTAGTATAAACCTTGGTGCAGTTTGTTGCTGCTGCTGCTGTTTGTTGTTGCTGTTTGCTGCTCTGTTGTTTTGCTGCACTGCTGCTGTTTTCTGTTTTGCTGCAGTCTGCTGTTTTCTGTTTTGCTGCAGTCTGCTGGTCAGAAATTGATGCTTCTGCTAGCCCAAAAGATGTGTGCTCCAGTCACATTAAGATGAAAACAACTAACAGGAATTGACACAGCAAAATCCTAAAAAAAACACACTCCCTAAGAGAAAAACTTTACGAACAAAGACAGAGGGAGTATATGTAAATTCTGGTCAGCAGATGACAGCGCAGCAACAATACATAATAAAGAATGGATGGAGAAAAGGATGCAATAATATAAACAGTTGAATAACAATACCTATAGCTGAAGAGAATAGCACACTCCCCATCTGACATTCCCATAGGGGGATTTCACTATAAACTAATGTCTATAAAATATAGTCCACAACCTGTAACAAAACATGTTAGAATGCAACATAAACACTAAGATAGTCCTGTTTATCAACTTAGGAATATGGAACAAAGTTCGGCACTGTTCATCCTTCAGGAACATCCTCAATGGGCAGTATCAGAATGAGTTCGTTGATTGGCCTTGCAAATGTTTTAGGCTCACCCTTCCTGGATATCTTCAACTCCACCTTCTGGATCTTGCCATCTTTGCTGGGAAGAACTTTTGTAACTAGTCCCATAGGCCAATGAATCCTTTTGGTTTGTCGTTCCTTCATCAACACGAAGTCTCCTTCTTTCAGATTGGGTTTGAGGTGTTGCCATTTCCTTTTCTTTGGTGAAATGCGGCTGGGTGGAAGGAGTGCATTGTGGAAACCACAGGGAAGTGGCTGATGTGGAGGCACTGTGCTGGAGGACAAATATTTTGCATCTCTTTTGTTAATTCCTGGTCCCAAAATATGAGTAGGTGACTCTGATGGAGCTAATGACAGGCTTTGGTGGGTGTATTGATCCCAGAGTTCCTTTGTTTCACCGTGGTCTCCTTGGGGCTCCAGCCGGTGATGAGCAGACTTTCGACTTGTTCCCTTGGCACTTTGGGATTCCTTGGGAGGAATCAGTGGATCACCAGCTAAAGGTTGCTGTCTGTGTGGATTCTCCAGCTTCTTTTGGCGGATAGTTTCTGCCGACATCTCAAGTCTGGCCAAGTTCTGCTTCCGTGAAATTTCTTGCTTTTGTGCAAACATTTCAGCTTGGGCTGGTTGCAAGGAACCTGGACCCTGACACAATGCAGATGGCATCCCAATAAATGGTGGTCTCAGGTGTGGCCCCAAGGCGATGTGAGGGGCGTTTTGTGGTGATAGCAGTGGAGGCGGGTGAGACATTTCCCTGTCAGTGAAGTGGGAAGTATCCCGATACTGTAGCTGGCCTTGCTTCTTCCTCTGTCTCGAGAAGTTACTGGAGGTGGATATGTGAGCTTCCATTGGTCCGGGGTTTCGCACCACAACAGCTGTCACTTGTTGTCGTGCCCGGAGCAGATCACTGTGGGTTGGTACTACCATGGTGTTGGCCATTTTGGTACCGCCGTTGTTGTTGTTCCTCAAAACTGCTATGCTCATTAAGTGCTGACATCATATGTCTGTAGTGCTCTTCAGGGGTCAATTGAGCCAATGGCTCCTCCAGCAATGGAGTCTGAGAGTTTTCCTTTGGAGACTCACTTATGGCTTTCTTGCTTTCCAGTGGGCAATCGCTGTTACTGTTGGGAGAGCATTCTCGCTTCTTGCCTACAAAATCATCTGTAGATGCAAAACTGAGCTGATGGACATTTCTCTTATTCTGATTCTAGGGCATAACTAGTTGGTGGCGCTGATGAAGGTTGGAGATGATGTTGGGAAGGTCGCTGTCACGGCTGCAAGATGTGTCTTGGAAGGAGATGTTTAAGTCCCAATGCGCCCGTATCCAGCACTCTTTGTTCTTCTTTAGGGATGGAGCCGGTTCTTCATGGTTGTTCTGGAATATTCTCCATAAATGTGACAACGTGTTCTCTCATTTCAGGCTTGCTGTTTAGGATATGCTGAAGAGAGTTAAATCTTGACAAAGCTTGTTCCCGGTTATTGTGGAGTTTTACTCTGGAAGCTCGAAAGAATAATGGAGAAACCCAGTGATCGGTTTCATCCTTAGGGAACTCACTGTCCATTATCTTGAGGAATTCTCTGTCCTACTGACAAGTCAACTTTATTGTCGTCCTTAATTGTGAGAAACACTGATCTCCCCAGATTGTCAACATAGGGGGAGGGCATGATGTCAGGCAGCTGTATGAGGTCTGGAAGCTTCTCTTTCATCTCAAAGTGATGAGGGCACGGCTTGATGTAAGATGTGCGTCCGTCCCCTTGCACATAAGTCTTAAAGGAGTCAATTCCTGATTGATCCAAGCATACATTTCCTATGACTACCCATCCCAAGTCTAGTCTCTGGGCGTACGGGGCGTAGTCAGGACCGTTACACTGTTGACGCACCTTGTGTACCCTTAGATTGTCTCTGCCAAGCAGGAGTAGAATCTCGGCGTCCAAATCCAAAGGTGGGATAACGCTGGCTAGGTGTCTTAGGTGTGGTTGGTGAAATGCAGCTTCTGGGGTAGGAATCTCATCTCTGTGATCGGTTATATGGTCGCATTCGATCAGTGTAGGTAGGGGTATATCTGTATCCCCGTTGATAGGAGAAGCGATGAATCCCTGTGCTCTTCTGCCACAAGTCTCTATGTTGCCTGAGCAGGTATTTAAGGTATAGGTTTTTGTGGGTCCTTTGATCCCAAATGCTTCAAAGAATTAAGGTCCAGCTAAGGAGCGGTTGCTTTGGTCATCAATGATCGCGTACATTTTTATGGCCTTTTCTGGTTGTCTCTCTGGGTAAACCTTGATAAGACATTCTGGCACAACATTTGTCCCTTTGGCTCTCTCCACATACCTCCAAACATGAGCAGGAAACATCTGTGGTAGTGTCAGCGTGTTTCTGGGGCTCCCCGCCATGGCTTGTAGCGGGAATACTGGTCACTGCAGTGGATGAATCGCTGGCGAGTGGGGTTGGGTGCATAGCTGTGCCATGTCTGTCACTGTGACACTCCTCACATTTAATGGCGGATTTACAGTCCTTAGCCATATGCTCCAATGAAGCGCAGCATCTGAAACATACCCCTAGCTCAGTGAGGATTTTCTTGCGCTCCTGTATGGGTTTGGACCTAAATCCTCTGCATTTGTTTAGTGAGTGAGGTTTTTTATGAATGGGACATTCACGATTGAAGGACTTGTCTCCTGACGAGTTAGTATGGTGTTTACCCGTGGGTACTGCAGGTGGTGGCAGGTTAGTCTTTCTAACACTCACACTGTTCTTAAAGTCTCTGTGTTTCTGTGTGACGCCTTCATACCTTGAAGATGAAGCAGTTGTAGTGTTGAGCTCCAGGAAGTCGAGACTGGGGTCATTCCTCATCTGGGCCTGCTCATCGATGAACCTGCAGAAATGAATGAATGGGGGAAAGGTGACATCATGTGTTCTTTTGTATCTTGAGACTGATGTTGCCCACTTTTCTTGCAAACTGTAAGGCAGCTTTACAACAATTGGATTCACCCCATGGGCGGTATCCAGATAGCATAGTCCAGACAGACGAGGGTCTCTTTTAGCGAGTTCCAGTTCCATGAGCAGATCACTTAAGTCCTGAAGCTTGTGGACTTCCTTGAGATTAATCTTTGGAATGTTCTGCAGTCTCTTGAATAGGGCTTTCTCTATCGCTTCAGCGCTGCCAAAGGTACGCTTGAGTCTCTGCCAGGCAGCGGCAAGACCTGCTTCTGCTTGTCCCACATAGACAGTTCTGATGCTCTTGATACGATTTGTAGAGCCTGGGCCCAGCCATTTGACCATGAGATCAAGCTCCTGCTCTGCTTTCAGGTTAAGGTTGGCAATGGCAGCTTTGAAGGTTGCTTTCCAGGCTCTGTAGCTCTCTGCACGGTCATCAAATTTTGAAAGACTGGTGTTAATCAGCTCCCTGCTAACCATGTACCTAGCAAACTCAGATATATCTGCTTTCTCACTGCTTGTTGCCGTGTCAACTCGTGGTACCCCTTGGGTGTATGGGTTGCCTGGCGTGAAAGGGTGAGATGTTCCCGGGTAGAATGATGTTGCTGCAGGGTTGAGCTGTGGTTTAGCCTTTGGAAGTTCTTATGTCCGCTGCTCACGCTGTGGAACTAGGCCAGAAAACACCTGAAAGCCATCTTCCTGTGATATTTGTCCTTGAGAAGGCATGTCTGGGTAATGATCATTAGTTTGTGTGGGTTCTGTGGGTGGCACCAGAACTGCAGGTAGAGCTGACTTGGAGGTTTCAGTGTTGTCAACTTGAACAGTATTAGAGACAGGGGGCTCTGCAGGTAACTGTTTCAGCACATAGTCACTGGTGCGATCAACTGGATTGTCTGTCTCCTGTGGCAAGCAAACTGGATCAAGACCTTGGCTCATCGCTCGCTCCAGTACCTTCACTTTGGCCAATGCGATTTCCTCTTCCATCTCTATTTGAAGAATCTTTATCCGAGCCTCTGCTTCTGCACTTGCTCTTTTAGCCTGAGCCTCTGCTTCTGCACTTGCTCTTTTAGCCTGAGCCTCTGCTTCTGCACTTGCTCTTTTAGCCTGAGCCTCTGCTTCTGCACTTTCTCTTTCAGCCTGAGCCTTTGCTTCTGCACGTTTTCTTTCTGCCATTACTTCCTTCTCTCTGAAGGCACGTCTTATTTTGGCTTGTTCTGCATCTAGGCGGGCCTCTAGTATTCTGTCACTCAGGACTGAGCTTCTTGAGCAAGATGATTTGTATGTTCGTGACGAATGTTTAGATGAGTTTGATCTGTGCGATCTAGTCTCCTGTAGATCAGAGATACGGAGTTCCGCTTTATCTTTAGCATTCTGCACCATGACGTCTCTTTCTCTTTCCACTGATTCTGCCTTGTTCAGCTCCGTTAAGGCTTCATCGACATTAGAGTCTTTTAAGAAGGTGATATACTTTGCCAACAACCGCTTATATCTTTTGTGTGCTGTATTCAGCCGTGCAACAGCTTCTTGTAGGCTCTCGGCATCACCTTTGAAGGAATGAAAGCCCGAAATAAGGGAGGTAACTCGTTCCCATCGCTCTTCCAGGTTATCACAGAGCTCATCTTTTATATTGTGATAGTTTTCAATAAGCTTTAGTGTTGGTTTGAGAGAGTGTTTTGTCGTACAACTTGGTCTGCTGGAAGTGTGAGTTCTGCTTCCTGCTCTTCAAAATCATCAGTATCAAGTTGTCCTTGCTGTGTTTCAACACTGAGAAATTGCACAAGCTGTTTTTCGGCCATTTTTATTTAAGGTGCACTGTCTTTTTAAGAAAACCAACTTTTGATTTGGGAGCTGAAAATTGCAGCACGGCTTCTATGGGACACCAGAATAAGATTTCCAGGGTGATTTGAGCGAATTGTGGGGTTTACAAATCTGGGTGGCCGTAGCAATGTGAGGTATTATGCACATGTGCTTGTTGCTAGGGAGATTTATGACTGTAGTCTTGGGTTGTAAGGCAGTTTCTGACTGATGTCTTGGGCCTTAAAGCAATTTCTGACTGTTCTGTCCCCACATGAGGCGCATGAAGGTGTAACTGGCTGGTGGATATAGTGACTGGGAGACTTTCCTACCTTCGTATCCAGAATGTGGCGCAGACAGGACCTATCAGGCTCAGCTTAGTAGATATAGTAACACAGTGGTATGAAACAGAATGTGGTTTATTCACCTTGGATACAGCAATGATCACTGATACAGAACTGTGGTTATCTTGGTAGTAGTATAAACCTTGGTGCAGTTTGTTGCTGCTGCTGCTGCTGTTTGTTGTTGCTGTTTGCTGCTCTGTTGTTTTGCTGTACTGCTGCTGTTTTCTGTTTTGCTGCAGTCTGCTGGTCAGAAATTGATGCTTCTGCTAGCCCAAAAGATGTGTGCTCCAGTCACATCAAGATGAAAACAACTAACAGGAAATGACACAGCAAAATGCTAAAAAAAACACACTCCCTAAGAGAAAAACTTTACGAACAAAGACAGAGGGAGTATATGTAAATTCTGGTCAGCAGATGGCAGCGCAGCAACAATACATAATAAAGAATGGATGGAGAAAAGGATGCAATAATATAAACAGTTGACTAACAATATATAGCTGAAGAGAACAGCACAGAGGTCTCCTGGCCTGGTGTGGATCCTAGGACACTCCTTTGTGTTCTGGGGAGCGGAGCGTGCTGACTTACGTATGAGTGGACGACAGATGGGTGTGCCAAGAGAGGTGGTGGTGATACAGTGGCTCAGAGTGCATGGCATGCTGTGGAGGAACCTGCTGCCGGAGATGCACCATTTCGCTCAATGGGACTGGGTTCCGGATGTGGTGGTTCTGCACTTAGGTGGAAATGATTTGGACTACCGCCCGGTACGGCAACTTATAAGAGACATTCGTCATGACTTGTTGCGAATTTGGTCGCTTTTTCCCGGGATCGTGGGGGTATGGTCGGTGATTGTTCTTAGGAAGGTGTGGCGGGGGGCGGTGTCAGTGGAGCGCCTGAACAAAGCCCGTATTAAGCTTAATCGGACTGTTTCGGGTTTTGTATGGCATCGGGACCTGGAACCTGGAGAGGTTAATTTTTGGCGACAGACGGGATGCATTTGAATGCGGTGGGCCTGGATCTTTGGCTGTCGGGGATTCAGGAAGGAGTAGAGAGGGCATTGGGGCTGTGGGGTGCGGCGCATGAGTGAGAAGTCACGCATGCTTTCTGTGGCGGTGGGATCCTTGGAGCTAGAAGATGGTGGTGGGAGTCATAGTCCGCTATGGCTCCCTAATCACATGATGGAACATGTGATTGGTCTGGCGACGGTGGGGCTCTTCAGGAGGGTTCCTGAGAGCCAGGTGGGTGGAGCGGTCGCCAGGGTGGCCGCTGGTGCCCTCGAGCTGGTGGTGACGGCTGAGGGTAATTACAAAAGGAGGATGGGTCGCCAGACCGTGGGGGTGGCTCCAAGGACCTGCAGCCCCAATGGTGTGGGATGTTTTGGTGCACTTTATGGTGAACGATGTTGGGGGTGTGTATGTTGGGATGTTGTTTTGGAAAAATTTAAAAAAAGGTAATTTATTACTGTTTTGTATTTTTTTAATAAAACGGTTTTCTTTTGGCCATTCAATCCAATGCCATTGTCGAGTTTTTTATTCCAGTTATCGGAGGGAAGGTAAAAAGGGATGGGTTAGGTTATATGGTTGGGAATAGGTGCCATTGTCGGCACTGCCTCTGGGTCAAGACGGGGGCCGGAGCGAGCATAGGAGGAGGAGCCAATCACCTCCCCCTCCACCCCCCGCATGACCCGGCGTGACGCGCCCGGCGGGGCAGAGTCTTAAGTGCAGGGGAGGCTGGTTTTGTCATCCTCGGGGAAAGACGCGGCGTGACGCGATGGCGGGGGCGGGCTGTGGGGGGTGCGGCTTTTTAAGCCTCCTGCACGTCCACAGGAAGCAGCCGCGCCCTGGAGGTGAAAACTTCCAACCTCCCTCCCTTTATCTGGTGGTTGGTGATGGGTCTGTGGCTTGTGTTGATTTGGCGCAGTGTGCTGGGAAAGTGAGCAATCTGTCACAGTGGCTGGTTGGCGGTGGGGTCCTTGGAGCTAGAAGATGGTGGTGGGAGTCATAGTCCGCTATGGCTCCCTAATCACATGATGGAACATGTGATTGGTCTGGCGACGGTGGGGCTCTTCAGGAGGGGTTCCTGAGAGCCAGGTAGTGGAGCGGTCGCCAGGAGTGGCCGCTCGGTGCCCTCGAGCTGGTGGTGACGGCTGAGGGTAATTACAAATGGAGGATGGGTCACCAGACCGTGGGGGTGGCTCCAAGGACCTGCAGCCCCAATGGTGTGGGATGTTTTGGTGCACTTTATGGTGAACGATGTTGGGGATGTGTATGTTGGGATGTTGTTTGGAAAATTTAAAAAAAGGTTATTTATTACTGTTTTGTATTTTTGTTAATAAAACGGCTGCTGTGGCCATTCAATCCAATGCCATTGTCAAGTTTTTTTTTCCGGTTATCGGAGGGAAGGTAAAAAGGGATGGGTTAGGTTATATGGTTGGGAATAGGTGCCATAGTCGGCACTGCCTCTGGGCTATGCATAGAACAGTAACTAAATGATGTACTGGGCATCTGACTGCTGCTATTTATACTCTCTGCTGCTCTCTGATTGGTGGAAATTTAAGCCTACTTTATGACCTCAAAGCCACTATTTTGATTGTGAGGCCATGACATTTCTCTCTTGGCAGTGGCTCTTTCTGATTGGTGGAAATTCAATTCAGCCTTGTGAAATCACAATAAGCATATTACTACTTTTCTATTTGGTGGTTTGTAATAGTGCTTGTCTCTGATTGGTGTAAAGGGGGGAGAGAGACTTTTCTTTTATCCCTTTGAGGGATCCTCTTAGAAGTATATTATCATACTCCTGTATGCTTTTGTTTGTCATAATTGCACAGGCAACAGTCAGGGCAGCACACAGTGTGCCCAGACTGCAGGCTTCCTGTACAGACAGCCCTGGGGCTACACTAGGTCTTCAGGGCTGACTGTACAGATATTTCCCGGGCTCCATCATGTCACAGGGAGTTCCGGTCATCCAATGGAGAAGGGAAATGCTCTTTATTATGCAGCAGTTACAGACCGTGGCAAGCAAATGGCTAAGCGCCGGTTATCAGAGGTTTCCTCTGCTTCCCTACGCTTACAGAGACTGGTCTAGGAGCGGAGCTGTTAGGCCGTGTTCACACGGCTTATTCCCGACGAATTTGTGAGCCGTATTGAGCTCACAAATCCGCCGTGAATAAGGGGCGGGACGGGGGCGGGGCGGGAGCGTGGCGGGGGCGCCCCTCCCCGGCCCATAGACAATGCATTATCTACGGCGCGTACGTGCCCTAAATAATGTGCATGTCACCTTCTCCCCCCGCAGCGGATTCACCGAGCGGGAAGGAGCGACGGAATCCACTGTTCTCTATGAGTGCAGTGGATTACCGTAATGACTCCTATGGATTGGCGCCGTACTGCAGCGCAAATCCGGCGCGCAGTACGGCGCCAATCCGCGGCAAAATAAGCCGTGTGAACGAGGCCTTAAACTCAGCTCTGTTAGTAGCACAGCTGTGGTGGTTGGAGCCTAAAAAAACCCTCTATCTGCATGATGTCTTTTGACGTCACTGCAGAAGAACGACCTGCACTGCCCACCGTCAAAAAATGGTGGATGGTTAAGGGGTTAAAAGCGTTTTACCATGAGGTCAAATCCCCTGAATTGGCCGCTTGCAGCTGGCTTTGAGCAGATCGTAAATGAGGAGGACGGCGCTTACTGTGAGACACTGTAGTGTTTCAGGGTAAAAGACACCTCATTATTGTGATAAGGGCACCTACAGGGCTGTCTTAACACCATCATGGGCCCCCGGGCAGAGCTGTGCACTGGGCCCCCCAAACACCACAAGCACTTTGGGTGGGTTCACAGTACGATATTACATTGGTTCAAGGTATCCGTTGGAGTACCATGAAAAAAAAAGAAGCAAAAAACCATATAAACCCATTGGGGATAATAACTATGCTATTAAGTCCCGTAAAATAAGTGTATGCAGTGAGAAATAGAGCAGAATGTATCCCACACAGGGCTACATCTGCTCTATTATTCCCTATGATTCTGTCACAGTACAGTATCTGCCGGGGTACTTCTTTTCACAATACCCTGACAGATACCTCAGGCATATACAATATTGTATTTTGAACCCACCCTTACAGGAACAATTATTGAAAGCAAACTCATAACGGTTACATGTGGACAGCCATCTTAAAGGGGTTGTCTCACTACAGGGATTGCTGCTTTTTATGTTAAAGACCTTGCAAAAACAAGTCACTTTGCAATATATGTCCATTAACAGTATCCTACTTATTCCTAGATATCCCCTCTTGTATGGACTGCACAGCCCTCAGGCACTATAGCTACAGACCGTGTGATCTCCCTGACAGCTGCCATCAGGTTGCTATAGCTACAGACCTGTGTGATCTCTCTGATAGACTGTCAGCACGGGTCACAAAGCTACAGACCGTTTGATCATCATGAAGGGTCCATTGGTTGCTATAGCTACAGACCTGTGTGATCTCTTCTGATAGACTGTCAGCACTGGTCACTATAGCTACAGACCTGTTCTCTCTCTCCTGATAGGCTGTCAGCACTGGTCACTATAGCTACAGACCTGTTTGATCTATCATGATAGGCTGCCAGTGCTGGTTGCTATAGCTACAGACCTGTGTGATCTCTCCTGATAGGCTTTCAGCACCTGTGACTTTAGCTACTGACCTGTTCTCTCTCTCCTGATAGGCTGTCAGCACTGGTCACTATAGCTAAAGACCTGTTTGCTCGCTCATGATAGGCTGCCAGTGCTGGTTGCTATAGCTACAGACCTGTGTGATCTTTCCTGATAGGCTGACAGCACTGGTCACTATAGCTACAGACCTGTGTGATCTCTCCTGATAGGCTACCAGCGCTGGTTGCTATAGCTACAGACCTGGCTTCTACTGCAGCCTAGTGGAAGCCAGTAAATGCCCCTGAATTCAAAGTGAAACCAAGAAAACAGGACTGAGGTGAGAGGAATCAATGTAGTGAGACAACCCCTTTAAGCCCCAGGCCACACGGCCGCTCATATAAAATACTTATGTATAATTTGTCTTTTTTAATCTAGATTTGAAAACTCTTTCTCTTTGAAATTGTGTGTTTTGTCATGTATAACGGGGCTCTCCTGTCTTCTCTTTACCTCCTTGTTTTTGGTGTTCGTCATTTCTGAAGTCCCTGATTGGGTTCAGCAGTCAAGGTGCCATTGTCTGACTTCACCACTCCAAGCCATTTACTTTAAAGTGGTGAAGTCCGACAATGGCACCTTCCTTGACTGCTGAACCCAAGCAGGGACTTCAGAAATGACAAACACCAAAAACAAGAGATAAACAGAAGACCACTATAAATACGTATATTATAGGAGTGGCTGTGTGTCCTGGGGCTTTGGGGGGGGAGGGGCAAACACATGAAATTGTTATGTTATTGATACTCCTGCAAGTGTGTGTGTATATAAGTCCCCAGCTGAGCAGTGTTCATACAGAACAGATGACTGTCCCCTCTTGTCCCCATTTATTGTAAACTTTCCCCTTTCTTATATGATTTATATGCATTATATATGTTTATATATATATATATATATATATATAATTATATTATATTTATATAATAAATTTTATATATATATATATATATATATATATATATATAAAATATATATATATATAAAATATATATATAATATAATATATAATATATATATTTAAAAGCTCTACCGTGCTCCCAGAATGTGCAGCGTCCAGCTCCCTGCAACGTCCAGAGAAGACCTAGACACTCCCGGGGCACAGTAGAGCTATGTGTGTGTATGTATGTGTATATAATATATATATATATATATATATATATATATATATATATATATATATAAATATACAGTATATATGCAGAAAGGGAAAGTTTACAATAAACAACAAATAGAAAAAGAGGGACAGTCATCTGTTCTGTGTGAACACTGGCTCAGCTGGGGACTACTGATCTCCAGGTCTTATCAGTGAGGCTTGGAGGGAGGGTAAGATTAGGCTGAGTGCTCCGGGAGTGCCCAGGTCTGCTCTGCACATTCCGGGAGCACGGTAGAGAGATGTATTTATCTAAGGAGCTGTCAGCGGCTACTCACACTGCTCGCCGCCTTCTCCGTCTCCGCTTTGGTCAGTTTGGAGGAGCAGGAGCGCACGGTCCCGACCTCCATCCCCCTCCTGCTAAGCACAGAGCAGGGGTTGCCAAGGAGGATTGCTGCAGCCTGGGCCCTGCTTTTCTTCACTGCCGGGCTGTCCTGCCTACGCGGTGAAGAGTGCAGGCAGGAGCCGCAGGACACAGCAATAGCAGGGGCCACATCAGCGCACACGGAGCATCGCTGAAGCCCGACCCCTGCTCTGTCTGACTGCCACGCCACCCTGTCTGCGCTGCAAAGAGTAAAGAGCGCAACAGGGGAGCACGGCAGTCCCTGGGTGTATTCACTGCCACTGGGCAGGGTAGGCAGCTGACCGACGGGGCCCCTGAACTCAGAGGGCCCCAGGGCAAGTGCCTACCTGGCCCAATGGAAGAGACGGCCCTGGGCACCTACAGCTATTTTGTGCTGCCGGTGGTATGGAGAGCATGAACAAGCTGACACAGGGTCCCTTTAGGATGACGTCACAGATCCTCTTTAAACACACATCTATAAGACAGACACGGGAACACAGATATTAGCTCTTTCTTTGACACATGTGGGTGGCCCTTAAGAGGGCCGTTTGGTCCGTAAGAGAGGCCATCAGAGGTCTGTAAGCTACACTCCATCACGGCAGCCGGAACACTGGAGCTGATGTCGGCACTGAAGCGTTGGCAATAATTCCCTATCTTCAGAATACACCGGGCATGGCCAACTGGAAACTTCAGAACAGCTCCTGGTGTTCTACTGCTTCTGGCTGCGGCTCTGCTCATCCCTGATCAGCTTCCTCTGTCTGTCCTGGCTACTGCATAGAACAGTAACCAAATGATGAGATGGGCATCTGACTGCTGCTATTTATACTCTCTGCTGCTCTCTGATTGGTGGAGATCTAAGCCTCCTTTATGACCTCAGAGCCACAATTTTGATTGTGAGGTCATGACATTTCTCTCTGGGTAGTGGCTCTTTCTGATTGGTGGAAATTCAATTCAGGCATGTGACATCACAATAAGCATACTACTACTTTCCTCTTTGTTGGTTCGTAATAGTGCTTGTCTCTGATTGGTGTAAAGGGGGGAGGGAGGGAGAGAGAGAGAGACTTTTTTTTATCCCTTTGAGGGATACTCTTAGAAGTATACTATCATACTCCTGTATGCTATTATGTGTCATAGTTGCACAGGGAACAGTCAGGGCAGCATACAGTGTGCCCAGACCGCAGACTTTCTGTACAGAGAGCCCTGGGGCTACACTAGGTCTGCAGGGCTGACTGTACAGACATTTCCCGGGCTCCATCATGTCACCGGGAGTCCCGATCATCCGATGGAGTGGGGAAATACCCTTTATTTTGCAGCAGTTACAGACCATTGCAATCAACGTGTTAAGCATTGGGGATCGGAAACTGCTCTGTGGCCTGCCAGCTAGCACCCTCGATCCCCTCCAATCCATCCTTAACTCTGCTGCCCGTCTGATTCATCTCTCTCCTCGCTACTCCTCTGTCTCTCCCCTCTGCCAATCTCTTCACTGGCTTCCCATTGCCCAGCGAATCCAGTTCAAGTTAGTAACCTTGACCTACAAGGCTCTCCATAACCTCTCCCATCTATACATCTCTGCCTTAATCTCCAGATATCTGCCCTCACGCAATCTCCGCTGCCCTCACGCAATTCTCCCGTGCTTCCCCTATACTCTGGAACTCACTGCCCCAACACCTCAGACTCTCCCCCACTCTCACCAGCCTCAAAAGCAACCTGAAAACCCATATCTTCAGGATTGCTTATAACCAACAATAACCTTGCTGTCACTACACCCTCCACAAACATGTCTGCCCCTCACCTTCTGTCTCTTCCTATCTTCCTTGCAGATTGTAAGCCCTCACGGGCAGGGACCTCTCTCCTTCTGTACCAGTTGTTAGTTATTAATTTGTCACCTTTGTACTTGTTTGACCTATGTTATGTACGAAACCCGAATGTACAGCGCTCTGGAACCAAGGGCGCTCAAAAATAAATAATAATAATAATAGGAACGGAACAGTTAATTACAGCCCTATTTGTAGCATAGCTGTTGCCATATGCATAACTTTGGTTTAGAAATTTGGGGGGGACCAATTTTCTCTCATCTCCCTTCCTTTCCCTCCCTCCTGTGTCGGACTTACCCATTGGTGGATCCTCCGGTGGGCCCCGAGTCCGACACATAGACATCCAGCAGCAGAGGCGGCGTGATCAGTACCTCAGACCGCCTGCGCTGCTTACTTCTGCGCACCTTAGTCCTCGGGGCCCACTGCCACAGAGTTCGAGGCCTACGGCGCATGAAAGTGAGCATCGCAGGTTGCGCAATGTATCAATCACGCCACCTGTGCTTCTAAGTCAGGCCCAGGAGACATTGGGAGCTTATGTCTCAACGTGGGCTGCATCATGATGTCACACCCTCGCACTGGATTCAAGTTTTTTATTTTAAACAAACAGAGGGCAGTATATGGCACTCCTTTTTTACATGGAACCAGGGGCAGTATATGGCACAGGGGGCAGTATTTGGCACAGGGGGCATGTACATGGAACCAGTGGCAGTAGTTGGCACAGGGGGCATGGGTATGATATGGGGCATGGATATGGCACAGGAGACATTTATGTGGCGGAGAGGGCATGTCTATAACTACAGGGACATGTATTCACCTACAAGGGGCAGTATACAGCTATAGGAGGCATGTATATGATTATAGGGGGCAGTATATGGCTACAGGTGGCTGTATATTTCTACAGGGAGCATATATATCTACAGGGGGCATGTAAATACCTACAGTGGCCTCTGTATTCCTACAAGGGCCATTCTTATACCTACAAGAGGCTGTATATACCTTCAGGGAGCATATATACCTGCAAGGGACTGTATATATCTACAGTGGGTCTACCTTCTAACATGTGCTCTAGATACCTACCTACCTACAAATGCTATACTTTGAGGGTATTTTTATACCTACCTACATGTGGCTACCTTCCTACAGGGGGCTTTTATATCTATCGAACAAGGGTCTATATACCTACTTGGAAAGGAGTTTACCTATCTGTCTATCTAGTTTTGGGGGTTATACCTACCTACTATATTGGGGTTCACTTACCTACTATATAGATAACATGTATCCAACACCAAAAAAAATATCAAATAAATATACTTTATTAAATCCAATTGATTCCAAGAGGTCTAAGAGTTCTGATGTTCCCATCTTACGGCAATGATAAGAATGATTTCAGCATAAAATGGATGGAAATTTGTGGGAATTGTTCGCCGCCCCCAACACAATTTTAAAAAAATTAATTAATAGTGAAACACTTGATGTAATTAGTGAACAGTTACAGGAAGCGGAGCTGGAACTTCGAAAGAATATCCTAAAAACAGATATAAATATATTCCAAAAAGGGAAACAAAGAATAAACAAACAGCTCACCTGTTGGTTGCAATCAGGACATCCAAGCGAGTTCTCGGTTCCGGAGGCCAACTCCTGTATAAAAGTCCAAAACAGCACAAGCAAGAAATTAACCGGCTCCTGAAGCTCAAAGATTGGCAATGAACAGTTTCGGGCAAAAAAAACATTTAGCTTATTTTTTTATTTTCCCATTTAAAATGCAATAACAAGCATAAAAAAAACCTAAAACCCAGGGCAGGTACAAGACCCCAAACGCTTTTCAGGTCACTGACACTACTAAAGGGAAAAAAATTAAAACTAATTTTCAAAAATAAGTCAATGATATTTGTACTGATTTAAATTTTTTTGTCTTTTTTAATAGAAAAAATTTAAGAGTTTTTTGCTTTTTTTAAACCCTTTATTAAAATTAGTATCACACGGGAGCCAGCACGCACAGTCTTCGGGGACCGTGGTCCCCAAGCAGGATTTCTATGTTTCCCGGGGGCTCATTTTGGGCTTTTACGGACTATTAATGTCCACAAATACATCATCAAACCGGCTAAAAAGAAAAATTAGCTTAAATTGATAGAAGGGAAAATCTCGATGTTTTGGGACTAAATACGGACGAAATTTACCAGCAAATACTTTTTCCAGCTGGTCTTTTCGTAATAAAAGTAAATAAAAGGGTAAAGAAGGAAAAATAAATTTTTTGCTTTTCACTAACACTTAATGTTTTTTTTGCAATTTCCATCTGTCTCTAAACTAATACGTTAGGCCATTCCCAAATGCGCCTAAGTTCCGCAATGCGCCTTACACACCGGAGGCCGGGGAATTTTTCCTCCACATTATAGCGCATTTTCGGGCCCACATAAATCAGGGCAGTTTTTCAACGAAAAAAAACAAAAAACGGCGCCCGAGGCCCCGATTTTCAAAACATTCCCCACATTTCAGAGGTTTCACAAAATTTGAAAAAAAAAAAGCAAAAATAGCTTTCAAATGTTCAACCGTTTGTAAAAACTCCACAAGATATCAAGATGATCTGTCCAACTCCTTTTGGGAAAAAACCTGTCAGATAAAATATTAACATTGTCTCAACTGGAAGTACTAAGCTTAGGTTTAACATTTGTTCCAGTCTCTTGTTTTAATTCTTTTAACGGAAAGGACCCAATTATTGCACAAACCGTTTTTTAAAAAGCTCCATCAAACAGCTTTGCTAAAGTTACGCAGTGTGGATTGTTATAAAAAATTATCTTTCAACCCTACTAACAAATTTTTGGAGGAATTAAAGACTATTCTCCACAAAGCTGTTGATAACTCTCTTTTGACAGATCAAAAAATGTCAACTTTTCAAAGAATTCACAAATTGCGATCCCCTATCTATTTCCAAAAAAAACATAAAAAAAAATCCTCCTCCAGCCCCCATCGGTCTATTCGAATACCTAGTGAACCTATATGCAATTTCATTGAGTATTTTCTCCATCCAGTTATTGAGACCCTTCCATCATTTATTAAAGAAACAAATGATGTACTTCAGAAAATGGAACACCTACAACTTTATGATGACATGATTCTATTAAATTGAAGTGGAATATTTTATATTTTTAGTCTTTTTGATGGGCTTTTTAACATCAAGAAGTTTTTCGTACATGTCAGATCTTAAAAAAGATCTTTGTGAACTGATTATTGAATTACTTGAATCTGCTTTAACACACAGCTTCTTTTTTTTTTTGTGAGTCCATCTATTTGCAATACAAAGGGACAGTAAGGCACATGTGGGCCACTTATCTAATCGGTTTTTATTTTTTTGGAGAAAGCTCTTTTGAAAAAATCCA
>JAODAL010025391.1:0-58722 GCA_025379985.1 Phyllomedusa bahiana
CTTCCCGCCTTATTTATTTCGGGTTTTGGACTGAAAAAAAAGCATTAAGAATTCATCATAAAAAAGACCCCCGCAAATAAATTTTGGAATGGACAGTGGTGTAACAAAGACGGGCCATCTCAGTTTTACAACTCTCCCACCCAAAAAGGAGGGAACCCTTGTTTGGGTTTTTCTGAAACCTTTCCCCAAATCCTAACTTCACAAACCTCCTTTCTTTTCTGATCACAACCTTTATCCCTTCACTTTTACTAATTTCACCATCTCTGGACACATCACCCATACCTTTCAAAAATCTCCATCCAAAAACCCCAGGAATAACAGACCCCATACAGTCCCACTGACCCAAAAACTCCTCTCTCCTGTCCTGACCGGGTGTCAAACATTACAACGAAACGCTCCAACCACCCTGGAAATTGGCACCGTAACAACCCACCCCCAAAAGGTAAGAGGGCCGGCCCACCCTTTGGCACCGCCTCAGACTCCCCATCTGCAGCGATGTTCCGGGGGTGATACCTGGGGAAAAAACTCTAACTACCTGCAGATTTTCCCCATTTAAAATTCATGCTCAGGACAACTACACTGTTTTCACTGTGCCAAACAAAAAAAATTTCCCTCCCTCATCTGACCTTACAAAACCCCCCAAAAATTGCCTGTTTGTTTGTTCCATCCCTCCTCGGGCCAAAAGCTCGGGTCCCGGGCACTGCCCTCGTGCTAAAACCCTGGCAACTATTCGAAAAAAAATTGACAGAATCCAAAAAAAAATCCCATTAAAACCCCCAAGCACACCCATCTGCTCCCTCCCCCGCACTTCCCCAATTACTTAAACTTTGACTATGATGAGCGTTTTTTACTTTGACTTCGCATTGGGGGCGATATCGATATGGGCAATTACAAAAGAACCCGAAGTCGATAATAAAATTAACGCCGTCCCATTAAAGTCTAGGGGGAGAGGAAAACCCCTTCATTCTTACCCCAAACGGGGATGGGAAGCTGGAATTAACATCCAAAACATCAAAGGGATACGTGCTAATCTTAGCAACAACTTGGGTTTTATAAAACCACAAAAAAAAACTCAAGCCCATTCACTATCCCTTTCTTGCAACGCATGCCCCTTAAACCGCATGACCACAAATTAAAAAGGGGCCGAAGGATATTTTTGAACCATCATTTTACTTGAACAACATTTTTTCCCTGTCCTAACACAGCATGAGCCCCAAACCTGTCTGACCCACAGATTAAAAAGTCCCAAAAACCCAAAATTTTAGTTTAAACTACATTAACTATATCTGGCCTGTCCCGCAGAACCATTAAACCTGTTTTGACCACAATTAAAAAGTGCTGGGAAAAGGAGTCTTTAAACCACCATTTTAGTTGAACTGGATATTGCTTACCTGTCCTGGACCGCAGTATGACCATTAAACCTTCTGACCCCAAATTAAAAAGTCCGGGAAAAGGATCTTTAAACCACCATTTTGTTGAAATGGACATTAACTATATCTGCCTTACCGCAGTATGCCTTAAAAAACCGGTTTGACCCAAAATTTAAAAAAGTGGGGGGAAAAGGAGTCTTTAACCACCATTTTATTTAAAATGGACTTTGACTATCCCTGCCGGGGGCCACAGCAAGCCCAAACCTGCTTTACCCCCACTTTTAAAAAATGCCGCAAAAAGGAGTCTTTCACCACCATTTTATTTGAACGGGGACATGACTATATCGTCCTTACCGAGAATGACCATTAAACCTGTCTGCCCCAAAGATTAAAAGTGCGGAAATAGGAGCTTTAACCCCCATTTTAGTTTCACTTGACTTGACATACCTGTCCTGGACCACATATGACCACCCCAAACCCTGTCTAAACCCACAGTTTAAAAAGTGCCGGAAAAAGGAGGCTTTAACCACCTTTTTTACTTTCACTACATAGACTTTCCCTGCCCTAGCCACGCATGACCCCCAAAACCTGCAGACCCCCAATTTAAAAAGGCCCGGGAAAAAAGGAGTCTTTCAACCCCCATTTTAGTTTCAAGGACATTGACTATACCGTCCTGGCCCACAGCAGACCCCTAAACCTGTTTGACCCACGACACAAAGGGGGGCCATATGTTTATTTTGACATGCTGTCATTTATATTTTTTGGTAACTGACTTTTGTTTACAAAATTTTTATTTAGGAAAGTTTTATTTATATTTTACATTATTATCATTTTGCTTTTTTTTTCAAGTGTGAAACAAAAACAACATAACCCCCCCTGCATTTTTTTAAAGGTTTTTTTTTACCGTGAGATGTGTTAATTCCCCGCACCCCCAAAAAGTAATAAAAATGTCCTAATCACCCCAAACACTCCTTAGTTGGAAACATTTGCCCTCCTGTTTCTGAGGTGATTCACCCAATCAATTCAATGGTTTCATTTTTCCTCCAAATCCTTCTTCAGAATTAGGGAAGACTTCCCTGGAGATCAAATGTGCCCCCCCATGTGACTCCACCCCCAAAAAATTTTTAAGCCTAAAATTGTGCAATTTGTTGTCCAGCCCTGGGGCCCTTTTTGACAATACTTAACCTCCAGAAATCCCCTTTTTTCAAAACGATTTTTTTGAGAAGTTTGAAGCTCTCCTGATCCCCCTAACGGTGGAAAGCCAGTCTGCCGCACCATCTGTTAACACGGGGTCCAGCTGCCGGGGCCAGACTTACGGGGTTTTTCGGTGAACCCCGGCTACGTCTGTATCTATTAACACGCGGTTCAGCTGCCAGAGCCGGATTTACAGTGGGTGCGGTGAGAGCCCATTTGCGTCTTCTATTTACACGGTAAAAATGCCTTAACGCAGCAAAAAACAGTCGTGCTGAGCAGAGTACGGAATTGTGAGGACCCCCACCTTCCTCAGTACACAGTCAAGACCGGGGTACGCTTGCCCCCTCCGATGAGGGGGGGGACCAATTGAGCTTCATTTGGGAAATACGGTGTTAACGCTCCTGTTCCACCCAGGTGCCCTTTTTTTTTTGGCATTTTTTTCTCATTTTACTCAAGGCTGGGGGAAAAATTGTCTCTGTTCTTTTTTTCTCTGTCCGGCCCAACTCCATATCCTCTGAATAACAAACATCTGGTCATCTTCCGTTTCTTGTACAATTCAGAAATTTTTTTTTACCACTTTTTGTACATGCAATTTTTTTAGTATTTTAAATTCTAAAAACACATTTTAAAATAGGATGGAATCCCCCCATTTTTTTTTTCTTTTTTAAATTGTATTAAAGGGTTTTGTGCAATAAGGGTTGCTAGCATGTTAAAGATCTTGCAAAAAAAAAAGTCCTTTTGCAATATGTTCCCATTAACAGTGTCCTACCTTTCCCTGTTTCTGACAGCACCATCACCCTTTTGAGCCACTCTTGACAATTTTGGAAGAACAAATGTCTGTTAAAAAACCACTTTTTTTAAAATAGGCCCGTATCTAGCTCTTTTCACACAAAATGCCCCCAAAAATTCAAAACGACCCATGAGCCACTTTTGACAATTGTGAAAACAATTGCCCTTTTAGAAAAAAATTTTTTTTTTAATAGGACCTGTAGTATACGCATGTCACAGCGAAACCCCCCAAAAATTAAAGCATGACCCTTAGCCACTTTTGAAAATTTTTGAAGAACAAATGTCTGTTAAAACAACATTTTTTTAAATAGGACCCGTAGTGTTTTGCTGCTTTTCAAAGCAGCTCCCCCAAAAAAAAAATAAAAAATTTTCTTCTCAGCCACGTTAAAAATTGTGAGGGAAAAATGCCATTTAGAACCCCATTTCTTTTCCAAAGGACCAATTATGCGGGATCTCACAGCAACAGACCCAAAAAAATTTATAAAAAACTTCTCCCCTTTTAAAAAAATTGGATGGAAAAATGCCACTTAGAAGCCACATTCTTTTTCCCAAATGACCATAATTATGCTGTACCCAGCAACATGAACCAAAAAAATTATAAATAGATTTCAGCCACTTTAAAATTGTAATGGAAAAGCCACTTAGAACCCACATTTCTGTTCCAAAAGACCCAAAATTTTAAACTGTATTCCACAACATGACCCCAAAAAAAATTAAAATATGACTTCTCACCACTATTAAAAATGTGAGGAGAAATGCATTTTGAAGCCACTTTAGTTCCAAAGGACCAAAATTTTTGTGTGTACTCACAGAAACATGACCTAAAAACCCATTACAATGAAAAACTTCTAAAGATAAAGGGGGAAAAAATGGAATGGTGTTTCATAAACCTTGCGTTTTTTACATCTCCTCACAGCAAAACCAGCAAAATGAAATGTTGGGAAAAGAGAAAAAAAATTGCGTAAGAAATTTATTTAAAAAAAAAATTTTCAAGAACCATTTTTGTTTGAGGAGGGAAAGTGAAGTAGACCGGGGAACAATCGGTGACCTGGCAAAGGGCCCCCAACATCACAGAATCCTGCCGTTTCATCTTTTGAAAGTCAAACGATCCACATTATTTGGAAAATGGATGGTTTTGTCTGTAAGACTCCCCCAGCTGTGCTAAAGGTTTTGGGTCAGATATGACGCTGGGCTTGGAGGACAACACCTCTAGGCGTGGCGAGCGGCCGGGCCATTCGTCCTTTTGGATAACCCAGAAGTAATTGGGTCCCAACACATCAAAAACATCGTTTTTGAGAAGCAGATAGTCTCACAGACTTAACTGGTCTCTGTGTGTTGATGTGTGTCCTGCATTGCATGCGTTGGTGAGGGGGTAAATAAAGATTTCCTAGGGCACCCATTAGGCTTTTGCAACCTTCCTCTGGGCGCCGCTACGGGTTTCTTGGCCCTCTACGCGTCACGTCGCTGGGGGTTTTCCACCCCCCCCCCGACAAAATTTGAAGAACGTGAAGCAGAGCAAAGAGTCTCCCGTTATCAATCACAAGGCTCCATTTCTGTTTTTCTCTCTATTTTGGGGGGTGGAAGGAAATGCTGAGTTTTGTTTTTAACCGGGATCCAGGGGGGGGGCCACCCAGTAATTTTTGTTCTTTTATGGCCCTTTAAGCAGGGTCATTTGGAGGAAATGAGCATCCCGCACCATGTGAGGAAAGGACCTTTGATTTCTCAAACTCTGGGCAGGGGGACTGCAACTGATCTTCCTCATCTTCCCCTCCCCCTCAAATTCGCGCCAAAATTTTCCAAAAGGGGGGACTCGGTAATTTGGTGTTAGGAATACCTCCTCCTCCGCTTCCCCCGCAAAGCTTCAACAAGCCCCCGACTTGCCTGAGAGATGCCCCTGAGAGCTAGGCGCCGCCTTGCCCTACCCCGGGCCCGAAACCCCGCCCAATTAAGACCGATAAAAATTTAAAACTGTCGGGCCTTGTGGATTCGACGAAGAAAGGCTCCGTCCGCATCTGTCCGTCTCCTCCTCCGTCGCTAGCGGGACCTGTTGTTTCGAGTGTCCAACATCGTTCCAGAACTAAGATCACCACAATGCTCATGGGTGCAAGGGCATCTCCGCACTGACCATTTTGGGGGCTTCTTCAAAACTGGCAAGTAAAGGGTTTCAGAGCTCTTTCACCTGCCTCCCCTCCAGGGCTCAACACCCCGGGTCCGCATCGTGCTTTTCAGGCCTGTGTCACTTCGTACTGCGTAATGGCTTGCGCCTGCTCCCACAATTGCGGAGTGTGAAGGGGGGAAATTCAATGTGTTGCCACGCAACAATGATCGGAGGAGGGGGGGCCGAGCTACGCGCAAAAACAGCCCCAGGGGCCCTGAAATGGTGGAAAAGGGGAATGCAAACTCAACCTCAAGCCTTCTTCAGCAGAGTCCAACCCGGTAACGCTTTAGAAATTTTGGGGACGAGGCTGAAAATTCCGGAAGGGGGGTTTGCCCACCTACCGTTTAAGGAAAAGCAGATTTGACCGTTATCGCACACCACCTTGCCCGGCACAAGGTTTCTTTTCACCACCAGCGCCGGGGCTCGTTGGGAGAGCCCTCCCCAGCTCCCGACCTGTTGTGGCCCTCTCCAAGACAGTTAATTTCAAAAACGCCTGTTTCTCTGGGCCCGTGATGGCTGCCAGGGGGGGGGGGGAAAGAGCCCGCACCATCCCTGCGGTTTTGAAGGGTGCGCCCAGCCTGGAAACCACCGTCACCACCAGAGACATCCCCCACTCACCCGTGAGCTGTCACGAGATATAGCGGCCTTTGGGCCCTTTTAAATCCATGTTGGGTTTGGGGGGAGAGGACTTTTTCCGGACACAATGCAGACAACCCTTGAAATTTTTTTGATGACACTGGCTGGGCCCGGAAGGGCGGCTTTTCGGCAAAGAAAAGCCGCTCGGGTCTGGGTTTTTGGGGCAGGAAAGGGCCATGATGTGGCGGATCCATCTGTTCCACCCGACGGAAAAGGGAAATTTTTTAAGGCCAAAACCGGCAATGCCCCACATTCAGGATTTTTGGCTTTGGGTGGTTTTGGGTTAAAAGGTTTTTTTCTGCCCAACCCTGAAAAACAGAAGGCTGGCCCGCTAGACTGGCCCGTGTAGGGGGGCAGGTGTCAAACTGGCGGGGGGAGAAGGAGAAGGGGTGGTCCTGGTGGTCTGGTTGGGGGCTTTGGGCGTGGTGGGGGCTGAAGCGGAGGCGATCCCTGATCATGACCTGAGAGAATGGGGAGCTGAGGAATGCTTTGGGTGGCGGAGGGGGGAGGCAGAGACAAGGGGGTGACAATGGTTGGGAAACCCGGGGTCGGGGGCCCGGGCCTTTTTTTGGGCCCGTTTGCCTCCATTTCAACTCATTTCATTCGCTGCAGGACTAGACATGTTTTGGGGGTGGTTTTAAAAACCTAAATTCTTTCCTCTACTTATCGTTTACGTCAAAAGGGGGCATATGCATCGCTGGGGTGAAATCAGAGGTTTTCTCAAAGAAGGCCCAGGCTTTAGAGGTCATGGACCTTTTTGACGGCGATAAGCGAAGGGCGGGGGTTTTCCCCTGACCGTGGGTGGGGATCATAACAGCGGGCTTCTGTGACCCCCCCCTCTCCCTTTTTGAGGGGGGACCCGTATTGAAAACACCCCCTCGCCTCCTCCCCGTCCCTGATGAAGCGCTCGCAGCAAATTCTGCGGAAAAACCAGGGTGGATCCGCGTTATCATCTCATCAACACAGGTTACTTCGTCCGACATTCTGCATCCCCCCCGGCGCGGGCTACAAGCAAAGAACGCAAGGCGTTTTTGACCGCCCGGGGTTTTTGCTATTTTACCCCGGGTTCCTTCCCTCCTCGTGGGATCATACTGGGCCGTCAGAGCAGAGAAAATCATCCTCTTTGGCCCCTTTACTTTTAACTGCCTTCTGACCCCAACCGCATTTTTTTCACAAAGGTCTTCAGAAAATGGATTATCCCAGTGGTGGGTACACGATTGACATTTGGGGTGCCTTGCTTCATGTTAAAGGGGGTGCTGATGACGACATTTTTTGGCCGTGACTGGGAACAAGAGGTAAGATGTGGAGAGATTGATTATCCACCGAAGAACAGATTGGCACCTGTTTTGTTACTGAGATTACAGGGGCCCTTGACCCAGCGATGAAGGCCTACGGTAATGCAACCGACAATCCGCTGGCTTGCGTGTTGCCCGCCACACTGAAGGGCACCTTTTCCCCTTTCCTCTACCTCCATGTCCTACCCCCCCTTTGCCGCTTCCAATCATTTCGCTCCATGTTCAGAAAAGATAAACTTGAGAGGGGATGGAAGAGTTTTGAAAGTCTCTTATTAAAAAACGGCAATCAAGCTATTCTCAATCCCCCCAAATCTAAACAAAATTGCTGTATTTTAAATTTAATGAAGGTGGCTCTATCAAAAAATCGGGCTGGCAAAAATGCAAAAAACACGTTCTGAAATGTATACGGTAATAAAAGGGATTTTTTGCACCCATCAACCGTGATGACTACACAATTGCTGGATTCAAATTAACTGCAAGGGGTTTTTAAAAAATCTGGACTGGGCAAAAGTGCCCCAAAAAACAAGAAACTGAAATGTATACGGTATAATAAAAGTGTCATTTGGAGCACCTACAATTCACGCTGTGTGTTACGTACCCAAGTGCCTGGAAGTTCTAATATTTACGCAAGGTGGGCTCTAACAACAAATCTGGACTGTTGGCAAAAGTTGCAAAAAACACGTATCTGAATGTATACGGATAATAAAAGGTATTTTTCACCTAACAAATCACCATGGGTGTTAGCTACACAATTGCTGGCTTTCAAATTATAACTGCAAGGTGGCTCTATCAACAAATCTGGGACTGGGCAAAAGTGCAAAAAACACGTATCGTGAAATGTAAACTGATAATAAGAAGGTATTGTTTGCAACCTATCAACCTGTGGAGACTACACAGATTGCTGGATTCAATTTAACTGCAAGGTGGCTCTATCAACAAATCTGACTGGCAAAAGTGCAAAAAACACTTATCTGAAATGTATACTGATAATAAAAGGTATTTTTTGGCACTATCAACCTGTGTAGACTACACAATTGCCTGGGATTCAAATTTAACTTCAAGGTACCCTCTATCAACAAAGCTGGACTGGGCAAAAGTGCGAAAAACACTTATCTGAATTTGTATATCGGGATAATAAAAGGTATTTTTGGCACCTATCAATTCCACTGGTAACGGAGGGAGTGGGATTCGCGTTGGCCAACCAAAGGCGATGAGAAGCTAAGCCACGCAGGAACGATTCTATAGTAGCCCCCGGTTTTCACCAGAGCCCGCGCAAAGCTGGATTGACTTTGCTGTGGCGTGATGCTAGCCAGTCGTTACCCCTGACGTGACTGGGCTTGCATGGCGGCCAGGTACAGCGTGGTACAGAAACTAAAGTCCGAAGGCGGAGGTCGTGGACAGTGCAAAGAAGGTCAGGGCAGGCTGCAGGAGGTTCATAGGTCCAGAGGCGGGCAGAAGGGTCATGGCAGGCGGGCAAACAGGGCAAGGTCAGGAAACGGTAAGCAAGCGGACTGGTAAACGGTAACAAGACCTGAACTCCAATACTCTCCAAACGCAACCAAAAACACACCAACAGACTGCAGTAAGTGCTGGGGGGCGGATACCTTAATAGAACCAGCGGCCTATAATAGACCAATTATCGGACGCTGGCCCTTGAAATTTAGAGAAGCGGCGCGCGCTAGCGCCTTAAGCAGCGTCCCGCGCACGTGCGGGCCAGACAGCAGGAGGTGGGCGTTCACAGGAGCGCTGATGGGGTAAGGGGAAGCGGCTGCCAGGGCCGGGACAGCAAAGGAAGGGCTCCGCTGGGACCCACCGCGAGTGCAGCCGCGTGCCGGCCGCGCCAGAGCCCCCTGCGAGCAGGGTTGAGGTGACGCGGGGTCAAGCGTACCCGCGACCCGCCTTGTACATTCCCTGTGGTGACAACACAATTGCGCTGGAATTCAAGAGTTTAACTGTAAGGTTGCATTATGCAACACATCTGACTGGCAAAAGTGCAAAGTACACTATATCCTGAAGATGTAACGGATAAATAAAAGAGTAATTTTGGCACCTATCAACCTGTGGTGGACTACAAAATTGCAGGGATTCAAATTTAAGCTGCAAGGTAGCCTCAACACAAAGCTGAACAGGCAAAATTTGAAAAAAGAACACCTATCTGAAATGTATACTGGGTTACAAAGTGGAGTTTTGCACCTAACAAATAGACTGCAGTTATAGATAAAGAACTGTTAACGCTAATATAAAGTTCATGCTGCCTATTTCCAAGTAATATGTTCAACATTAAACATGTTAATAAGTAAAACTATTGCATTGCAATGTTCTGCAATACAATATCCATAGTATTTCCTTTAAAGAGCTTGTCTGTGTTCGCCCTCAGGCCCCCGACCCCCCACCCTCCACTTCCCCACCCCAGTGGCTTTACAGCGGTAAATGCCCGTTTAAATTCTCTGCCAACTACCTAAAATTCTGCAAATCCTGAACTAACGTAATTCTAAGGATCACAGCTAAAAGTTAGAGCTGTCCTCTGTGAACAAATAGAATAAATTCGCTGATCTGTTTTGCACAGAGAGAGCGCACGAGTCCTACTTCTTGAGATACTGACGACAGCACTGACATGACCAGGAAGGGCTGTTCTATGAGTAAAACGAAGGTCATGTGATTGTTTCCAGCCAATTGGCAACCATACACATCCCAGATCATGTACGTCGTTCACACACATCTCACCCTGCTGCTATTCTGTATGAGCTGATATTGCTGGCCGCGCAAAATGACAGGAAGCGCCGAAAATGGCTCGATTTTTAATAGAATATGCACAGATTTTGTAACCTAAATAATCGCGTTGATCTAAAAACTCCGATCAACGTAAATACGTGCCGAATTCAACTTGTCGAATAATAATCGCACAACACAACTTTTGACCTTCTCGTACAGAAAAGAAGTGGCAGGCTTCTGCTGTCGTGTGCACCCCACCACTTGCTCTACGTGACCCCTTTCCACGCCCACCGTTGTCCCAGTTTATTTCTCCATGATAAACTCTCTCATCATAACTACATACTGTAACCTCTCTCTCGTCCTCTGGGATCTGTTCCATCCTCCTTTTAAACACGCAATCATAACCGCTTTACGAAAAAGCCCTTTCCTGGACCCGCTTGCGCTGCCAACTACCACCAGTCTCAACCGCCCTTCTCTCTAAACCCTGGAAAACCGGGGCACTCGCCAAACCGCTATCTCTCTGCTAACTCTCTTCCGATCCTCAAAAATCATTTCCGCACCCTACACTCCACAAAACTGCTCAAAAAAAAACTCCAATTATCTCCTCAGGCTAAAACTCAGGGCAAAACTCATTTTGCTTCTTTTTGGATCTCTCGCAGCTTTTGACCTGTTGATCACCACCTCCTCCTCAGCATCCAGCACCCGTTGGGTTCTCCAAACACAGCTCTCTTGGGTTTTCCACCAAACCCCTCTGACCGCCCTTTCCCGTTCCATTTGCAGGTTCTACCTCCTCCCCTCCTTTTTTCTTTGGGGTTCCACAGGATTTTGTTCTAGGCCCCCTCCCTTTTCATTGTACACAGCCCCCATTGACAATCACAATTTGGCTTTCCATACCACTCTACCGGATACACTCAGGATACACCCCCTCCCGGGGCATCACTCAGCATGCTACAAAAAACCTGACTGTCTGGCCCTGTCCCCTGACATATTCCCCCTGATCTAAACTAAATCTCACAAAAAAATGAGCTTCTAGTCATTCCTCCATTTACTAATGGCTTACCCTCATTCGTCTCATGTGTGGCACAACCATAAACCAGGACAGGCCCCCGTCTTGGGGTTAACTAATTTCCGATATTCTTTCACCCCCCCTATCCAATCCCTTTTTCCCGCCCTTGTCCCCTCTACCTCAAAACATCTTCAGAATCATCCCTTTTCTCCTGGAAAACAACTCCCCAAATTCATTTTTTCCTTATTCATTCTTGCCGACTACTGTAACTCCCCTTGCTTATCGGTCCCCTCTCTGCATCTCTCCCTCCCAATCTGTCCTTAACACACCAGGGATTCTTTCTTTCCACCCAAACGATCCTCTACCTTGTGTCAAACACTGATTGGTTCCCATTTCAGTATAGTTTTCAAAATAAACTCATCACTCTCACCCAAAAGCTCTCCACAGCGCGCACCCCCCCCCCACATCTCCCCTCTCCATCTGCCACCCCACCCCCTCTCTCCCCACTCTGCTGAGATATCAAAACTTCCTCAATCTCCAACCCCCATGCCCATCCCAAAACTTAACATGCGGGACCAATTTTTCCCGAACTGCACCCCGGGGTGATCAGGCACCTCAGACCTCAATTTTAAAATGGCTTGGGAAAAAAATCTTTTCATCTGCCTACCAGAACCCAAATGGTTTAAACCCCCCCCACCCGCCACGCACTCATTTCGGGGACTTTTAAATGTGTATAGATGTATTGTCATGGTGGCAGATCCATCCGAATTCTACATAAAACCACCCCATATATATGTCACATGGCTGGACCATTGTAAATTTAGCACTTCCTACCCTTCGTCTCACCCATACACCCTAATAGATTGCAAGCTCTTGCGAGCTGGGCCCTCTCACCTTGTGTCTCATCTGTAAGTAGCTTTTCATTGTGTAATGTATGTCTTTTTGTCTGTACCTACACCCTCCAAATTGTAAAATGCTGCGGAATATGTTGGCGTTATATAAATAAAGATTATTATTATTAGGTGTATATTTAAACATGTGTACACTCCAGGAATGGGAGACCTATAGTGTTAACTTTTCTGACCTAGATCTCCCTTATGATATCCCTTTAACAGCTTGCCAATATGATTACCGCTAACGCTGGAAACTCTATCCCTGATGTATAACCCTAAAGTATTTCCCTCAGATATGTCCCTAAGTTACAACTGACCCTTATACAGAAAATGGCCCAGGGAGGTCATTGCAGGGTGCAACAGAAGCTAAAGGTAAACTGAATCTATAATATTCAAAAACTACAAAGTGATAATGAGACTGAGGTAAGAAACAAGATACTTCAGCCTGATACAGCCAGACAAATAGACAGAACAAGCAATCCCACACAACAGATCCATCAAATCTTAGGACTCCAAAGCAGAATAGGTGTTTGCTAGATAAAATTCTTAGCAGTTATGTCTTAGCCTAGCCATATACTTTTGGTGGACAGCTATTCCATCTGACCACCCTCCATACACGGTTTGCTTGGCTGGGCATGCATATTCTCTACAATATATGGAGAGGGGTGTAAGTGGCTGATGGACCTCTTGTGGCAGCTTATCTACGTTTGCCACAATATTATCTGACATGATAAAATCTAGCTGACTGGGATTTCTTTGTCCTGCCATCTGCCATCAAGGGTAAGTTGGAACATCTTCAGACGGACCTCCAAAATTAAATGGTTATGCCGATATTCATCTACTGTGTACAGTCACTTTAAGGTTCTCTTATACCTGCTATTTCAGTGTACACAGTAGAGCAAAACCATGCTTTTTATGTGATGGTATTTTATTTACTCAAGGTTGGAATTCAACACCTATAGATACCAAATTGGAAAGGTTGATTTACTTTACTGTAGCGTTATTTGATTTACTTTTTATAACGGTACAGACTGAGTGACATAAAAATTTGTTTGTTATACGTGCGTTTTCCACTTCTGGATCTCCCACCTATCTCCATAATAGGCAGAGGTATTTGACTGAGAAAGGAGAGTCGATTGTGCTTGTGAATGACTCCCCCATTTTTTTCCCGGGGGCATTTCTGAGTACGGGCCAAATACCTCGCTAAATTCTGAAATTGGGGAACCCCAAAAAATAGAACGGAAATCTTTGACAAGCACAACTGCACCCCAAAACTCAGCGGAGTCCTTTACCGAAGATAGATTCAGGTCCCATAGGTGGGACCCACACCCATCACACTTTGATGGTATGTTACATCAATATAATTTCCCAAAGTAAAAGGGGGGAAACATTTTTTTTTAAGTCCACAGTCTGTGTCTGGTACTGTAGCTCATCCCCATTCACATAAAGGCAATACATAAATGTGGTGTTGCTTCTGAAAAAAAGAACCTCTCCCGTAATCTTGGACAATCTTTTTTACCCTTTTTAAAAATTTTTTTAAGTTGAAAAAAAGGGAAAAATAGGGACATTGATGGTTTTAGGGGTTTTTGATTTCACTTTCCCAAATAATGTTTTTTTAAAAAAGGCTTTTACAATTTGGGAAACCTATTTAAAAAAATGAGAGTGGGGAATGGAAAAAGTGCCCTCCTCTGGAGGCGGGGTTTTGAAATGATTGATCTTCCCCCCCTTTAAAAGACCAGGCAATTTTTGGGGAAAATTTATTTTGTTTATTTTTTTTCCCTTTTGCATCCCATCACCCCTTTAAAATTTTTATTTTTTATTACTATTATTTTTAGAGCAACTCAGCTATTTGATATTTTGTTTTTTCTTTTGGACAACCCGGGGTTTTTTTAAAACAATTTTTTTTGGGGCTTAGTAAAATTTAAAGCATTTAAATAAGTTTTTTTTGTAAGGAAATGAAATAACATTTTTTTTCCCTTTTTCTCGGGCCCTCTATTTTTTTTTTTACATTTTATTTTGGGGGTGTTCTTTTTTAATTGTTTGTTTTCATTGATTTCTCTTTCCAATTTTTGTTTTAGGGGCCCTTTAAAAGGGGAATGTGTCCAAAAAGATTTAAATTGTTTAACTCACATTTTTTATTTTTCCTTTGCATTTTTTAAGTTTTTTTTGGTTTTTAATTTTTTTTTTAATTTTCCATATCACTTTCAATATTTTTTAAAAATTTTCTTTCAGTCCGGGCAGTTTTCACTTTGGCCATTAAGCTAAAAATTTTGTCTGACATTTTTCCGGGTTCTGAAACAGTAAGACTCTCATTTTTGGGCTCATTATCAGCACAAAGGGGGGGGGGGTCAAACTGAAAGGAGACACCATTTTAATTTAGATAACACGGGAATTCCCCCCATTTCAAAAAGGGGAGATAGCCACAGTTCCCCCCTTTCACCTCCCTGCAATTGATGTCTTTCCATTCAAAGAGCTTTGACAAAAAAAGTTCCTATAAATTTAAGGGACTGACCCAAGTTTTAAAATTCCCCCAATGTGAAAGAAGCAACTGTAAAGCATTTTCTCTGACTGCTTTTTAAATAGCATTCCAAACAAGGCCAAAGGGGCCAAAGTGAAATTTCAAGACAAAGAAAAAAAAAAAAATTGAAAGTAAAATGAAAAATAAAAAATCAACGAAAAAAAAATTCCCAAAAAAAAGTGTTTAAAATAAAAAAGGGACTTAAAAAAAATTTACTTTCCCTTTTGATGACACATTCTCTTTAAAGGGTTTTTTTTCATTTTCCTATAAAATTTTTTTTTTTTTAAAAAAATAAGCTTCGAAAATTTTTATATAAAAAGCTGTTTTTAATTACATATCTCAGGGTTTTCCCAACCGACTTGGCCACCCTTTTTTTTCCCGCTTATAAGGACCAGTCAAACAGAGCCTGCTCCTTTTAGAGCACCACAACATGCATTGATTGCATCATTTTGGGGTATAAAGCCAGGATTGTAGTTTTCTCTAACTTTAGTGATAAGGGCTGGAAGATAACTTTCAATCTCCAGCGATAATTTCTTTAAGAAAAGCTTCCCAAGCCCTTCGGAATATGAGAAGAGGGCTCCTTCCTTATGTAATTTTATGCGATGGTTTCAGAAGGGGGTTTTTAATTTAGATTGTAATATTTTTTTTTTTTTAAATTAAGGTGGCACACGAAAACGAAATCTTGCTGCCCCAAATTCCCCGACAATTTTTACTGATTTTAATTTGGGTTTCCAGGAGTAGAACATCCTCTGACCAACTTACAATGGACAATCACTATAGTAATATCTTATCCAGTAGCATTGATTGAACCTGTCCCTGTTTGGTATGACACTGGAGGGCGTAAAATCCCTACCCCTATTTAAAGAAAAGTTAAATGATTTAAGTTTCTTTGGGTTTTAAAAAAAAAGTTTTTGAAATTTCCCCAACCCCGGGTATCGTAGAAATGTTAACTTATCAAAAGAAAATACCTTTTTTAGGCCCCCCTAATTTTCCTTTATTTCAACGGGTACAAATTTGATTTTTCATTAGTATGGCAAATGAGATAATTTTTTTTAAAAAAAAAGTTTTTCCTTTTGGGGACATTTATGAAATTTTTGGGACTTTAAAAGCCAATTTTTCATGCCCCTTATAACGGGTGGAATTACCGATTTATGAAACCCGCTCTACTGGGGGGGCCCTAAATTTAGGAAAAATTTTAAGCGCTAAGATGACCAAATTTTGGCCCCAGGTTTAAAACACTTTGAAAGGGGGTTACGTGTTTCCACATAAAAGCACCAGAAAATTTTAACTGGGAAACTATAAAACAATAGCTTTTTAGTGGCCCCCCCCTCCCGCAGGCCCCCCATATCAGGCGCATTTTCAAAGGGGCTTTCGGGGCCCTTCCCGTAATGCAAAAGATACTGGCGTACGGGCAAAAAAAAAATAAAAGCGAATTTTGGCTGCGCCAGTTTTTTGGGCTGAAATTAGCCAAACTTCCGGCCTCCCCCTTCATAAAATGTCGCCCTTAATTTTTTTGTATTTATTAATCACCAAAAAAAAGTCCCTTTCCACCACTTATAAACAAAGTTTTTTCCCGGTATTTTAAAAAACCAAAACAATTTTCAAAATGTTTTTTCCCCACTTTCAAGGATTGCTTTTTATATTTAAAAAACTACAAAAATAAAATCACTTTGCAATAAATGGGCCAAAAAACCCGTGTCCTACCTAAACTGAATATCCCCTTTTTTATGGGCGCAACAGCTTAAATCAGGGCGCATACGCAAACCGTTCGGCTCTCTTTTTGATAAGCTGTCAGCGCTGGGGCGTTTTGGGTACAACCTGGTTTTCCTCAGCGCTCGCACTGCAGCCCCAAAAAAACCAATAAAACCGGTAAACAAGCCCTTAAATTAAAAAATGAAACCAAAAAAACAGGACTGAGGCAAGAAAAATCAATGAGGGAAAAACCCCCCTTTAAAAAACCTTAAATAGGGAAATAATTTTTAACACCATTTAAAAGTTGGGAAATAAATTATTAAAGAATGCAAAAAAAAAAAAAAAAATGAAAAGTCCCAATCCTGTAAATGATGAGTATTTCATTTAAGGTAACCAATAGTAAATTTTAAAACTGATTTAAAAAAACAAAAAAATATGGAAAATTGGGAAACAAAATGTGAATTAAATTTGGACGTTAATGTTTTTCCCTCCCTAAACAACCTGTGTAAAAACCTGTATCTGTGAACTAAAATAAAGAAATTTTGCATGTGAATCAACATGATGTTTAAAGGGAAAATCCCTTTCCCAAAATAATGCCCCCGTATATCCCTGTCCCCCCCCTGCCCAACAAAACATTTTTGGCTTTAAACTAACCCTTAAAAATCAGAGCAAGCGAGTTTCCCCTTTTTTTATTTTGGAAACCCGGGAATTTTAAAAATCAGACCGAAATCCTGCAGGACCAAATTTTTCTCAGCAAAGTGGTTAAATTTAAACCCTTTTTAAACCAGTAAAAAGAGAACCCAAACCCCAATTCTGAGTAAGGGTATGTTCACACGGTCAAATTTTGGCACGGGATTTTTAAAAGTCGTATTTACGCTCTAAAACGGGCGGATGGGGTGGGCCCAAATTACGGTAAAACCCAAAAGTTTTCATAAGAACAAAGGAATTACGCCTCCCAACCCCCGGCCCCTACAATCATCGTAAAATTTACCTATGGGGAGGTAAGTAAAATGCCGAACAGCCGCGATTCCCCCAAAAACCCAGTGTAAATTTGGGGGGGAAATTATTCCCCGAAATTACCCGTGTTAACCCTACCTAATTAAATAATGATAAATTTTTGGGAAAAATTTTTACCAAAATGCTAATCAGGGAGTGTAACCCCCCCGTCCCCCCCCTACACACAATACAATCAAAGTAATTCAAAAATAAAAACATAAAAAAATTTAAAAAAGAAACAATTTTAAAGAAAAGATAAAAAAAATTTTTTTTCTACTTTAAAACCCAAAACTTAAACTGATTTCTTAAATTTAGGGCTGAAATTTAGCGAAAATGACTGATTCGAGAACGCATTTCCACCTTTTCGTCTTTCATCAAAAGTTGCCCCCAAACTGCCCTTAAAGGTATTCACTTGGATCCGGGGCTGGGAATTTTTAAACTGAATTTTTTCCCCTCCCAGTTTTTCAAAAATTGTCTAGCCTGAAAAGCCACTATCCCCCTTTCCCCCTAAAGTAAAAGCCAAAAAAGGATTTTAAAAAGCAGCGAAGCCCAAAAAATTACCTAGAGATTAAAAAAAGCCAAGATCATGACAATGAGTTATTGTCCATAGACTCCCAGTGTTGCTTCATACAAAAAATTCTTTGGGAAGGGCCCCGGAAATAAACCTTTTTTTTTTCGCTAGGGAAAAAAACATCATTTTTTAAATTTCCCTTTTAAAATCACATAAAAACAATAAAAGTCCTTTTTACTTAGAAAACCTTTTTTCAACGTTTCCACCAAATTAAAACCAAAATTCTAAAGAGGGCGTGGCCCAAAAAATTTTGTGACTAAAAGAGGAAAACCCCCTGATCCCCTAGTGCAGGGGTGCAAACTCCCTTTTTAAAACGTGAAAACACAGCACATTGTGGGGGGCCCCCGAAAAGGGGCCCTTAGGAGTGGGTAGGTGCCCCTGGTAGGTGTCAGAGCAAAAACCCAAACCCCATGTTTAGTTTTGCACACCAACCGTGTCTAAAATGCCGGGAGCCCCCATAAAAGAGTTGGGGGTGGGCCAATTCCCGGGCCCCCCGGGCCTTGAAATTTGACACCTGTTTTTTTAATGGGTAAATTGCAGTTTGGGGCTTACAAAAAATAAATGAGTTTTTTATTTCCAAGGCACAATTTTTGGGAAGCCCCATTAAAAACAGAACTTGTGGGTCCCTGAAAAATATACAATTTTTTACATTTAACATAAATTTGAAGTGGGAGCCTACAAATTTTTGTTCCCGAAGCACCAATTCCTATATGTTTCAATTTAAATAGAGTTTCCCCAAAAAAATTTAGTTAAAAAATCAAAAATTTCCATATGGGCCCCCCCTCACAGTCCCCAATACAATATCTGTCAAGATAAATTTCTGATGGGAAAGGGGGGGCATAAAACTGTTTGGGAAAAGGCTTTTGCCCTAAATGCAGTCATTGGATTTCCCCTTGTTCAAAGACCCCCTTTCAAAATTTTTTTAAAAACCTTTTACTAGGGGCAAAATGCCTGGGGTCTCTTTGCCCCAAGTGATCGGGGCCGGGAGAAGGCATTTTGTTGCCCTAGGCAAATACAAAAAATAGTATGCCCTCCTCCTCACAAAAATGCAAACAGGACCTGGTTTGTATGGGGTTCTACGCTCCCCAGCTAGATGGAATGGGCAAAAACACAATTGCGCCTTTTTTTTTTTTTTTTGGAAGGGGGGGAGTTTAAAATTTTTTTTTGAGTGTGAATTTACAGTTTTTAAACCCAACAAGAAAAGGGGTGGGCCCCAAGCCATGATCCCCCTTTTAAAAACTTCTTTGTGCCCCTTTTTTTGATAGGCATTTTGGGTTCCCCCCACTATTTTTTTTTCCTCATACTGTTTTTCCCCCCAGAATCATTAAATGCGCAAAAAACTTTAAAAATGAAAAAACTAGAATAAAAATAGCAGAAAAAATCCTTTTGGCGTTTTTCTTTAAACTTGGGTACTGTTTAGAGACGCAGGAAATGCCCCCCCAAAACCAAACACTTTACGCAGCAAAAGGCTCCCCCCCACCAGAGATTTGGCTTTCAGAATTTGAAACATTTTCAGGGTTTAAGAAAAGGGAACCCCCTTTTTTAACCCGACTGACTTCTTAAAGATTTAAAAAATGATTTTCCCCAGAAAAAAACCCTTCCCCGTTGGGGTTTTTCCTACCAAAAAATCAGGGCAAACAAAGTAAAATCAAGTCCAAAAATGACCAAACCCCCATGCCAAACTAAACTAATTACTTATAGACCCTTAAAAGAAAATATAAATAATGGCAATTTATTGAACACACAAATAGCTTATCCTTAATTAGGGCATCTTATAAATGCTGAACAATAATTACCACCAAGACACATGGGCCTTTCTGTAGCCAAACAGCCCAGAGCTTCATGGGGCCTACTCAGATGCAAGAAGATTGCTAAGAATAACAATGTGGTGATGTTTTTGCTGTCTAATACAACTATGTGGGTTTTCTGATATAAAGCAATGTTAGTTATAGTTATATCGTTGCTACTTATGCTGCTATTTCGGTTTCCTGTCATTAGGTGGCAGAAAACTAGGGCGCCTATAAATTCTAGTTATACCCCTGCAAAGACAAATAATTGTTGGACAGATCTCCATTAAAGTGGTGTTCCCATTAGCACTTTTTAGTGGTGCAGGTAAGCTCGTAGCTCGCAAGCCTCACCCTCCCCATTGTCTGAAATGGTTGGCTGGTAGCGAGCTTGTGGCTGACCTACAGCGCTGCAAAGCACTAATGGAAACACTCCATTAAATATTGTTGTTATCTATGATTAAAATAAGGATTTGATTTATCTGTCATCTAGAAATAGCGCCTCTCTAGTCTCTGGTCTGTGCCTGGTATTGCAGCTCACCTTCATTTAAGTAAAAACAATACCAGACCCAGCTATTACACAGGAATCTAGCTACTTTTTGAAATAAAACAACTCCTTTATGCTAATCTCAAATAACCACTGTAGGCAGGTAAAAGGATTCTTAAAGGGGTTTTCTCACTATAAAGCTCATATCTGTAATGATGGGGACAGTAAAAATAATCACTTTTGCAATTGGTTTGTATTACCTAAATCACTTAATATAGCAGATCTGAGCTAATCTGTGCATCTATAGCTATTTCTGTAGCAGCTGGATGGGACACACCCCCTTTTCTGTGATTGGCTGAAAAGTGACATTTCATTCAGCCTGTTGGGACACGCCCTCGGACGGGAAATGCTCCCTGTGCTGTGATTGGCTGCCTGCACTCTATGCTTACTCCCCTCTGAGCTGTTGATATTGAAAGTGAAACGAGCTGTCTGTGATGATCGTGTGTGTATAATAAAGGCTGTCTCAGCTTATCTCTATGTGATGGCTCTCTGTAAAGGATCTGGGGAATCAGGAGTGCCAATAGGGCAGTACTCCTATAAGGGGCCCTAATCAAAAAGGGGCCCACTGATATGTTAAAAAATAGGAACTAGTAATGGGTGGGGCCCCATTTGATTTGGCTGTATGGGGCCCTGAAACGGTTAGTAGATGACTGATGGCAGCCCTATGGGGAATTACTGTGTCTCTAACTACTAGATTCACTCTCTCCTTATATAACACAGCCTTATACACTGCTCTCACCCCCCGTGTAGCACAGCCTTCTACACTGCTCCCCTCTTATAACATGGCCTTATACACTGCTCTCCCCCATATAACACAGCCTTTTACACTGCTCTCCCCCCATATTACACAGCCTTATACACTGCTCCCCCATATAACACAGCCTTATACACTGCTCCCCCATATAACACAGTCTTATACACTGCTCACCCCCTCCCCATATAACACAGTCTTATACCTCCTGCCTGATAACAGAGGGGGGAGGGGATGAGCTCGACTTTCTCACATTTGTTTAATCAGTTCAGGCTGTATGTATAACTGCTTACAGCAATGAGAGGTTCTGGTTACAAGGAACTTGTGGAGCCTAGAACTGACAGCAATGCAGCCATGGGAATCATACAGGAGGGATGCAGAGTTGTGACACCCACTCCCTTACACTGCACACACAGAATTATGATGTCACAACTCTTCAGTGAGGGGAGACAAGCCTGCTGATATGAGAGGCACGCCTACTGAGAGAAGAGACCCCTGGATTTGAAGCTGTAACACAGATCAACAGCTAAAGTCTGCAAAACCATGTAATGATAAAACCCCTTTAAGGGTGTGTCCACGTGGCAGTATGCAAATACTGGCCATATCCTGATGAAAGAATCCGGACATTATGTTGACATTGTTTCCGTAGTTTTGGGAGAAGGTTCTATCTGCGGATTCGCCCGTCCCCCTCAACCACTAACATGTACATGTTCGGCCTGAAAACCGAAGAATGAACATGTTCTAAGTTCTTCGGGACACTGGTGATGTAAAAACGTCAGGAAGAAAGTCAGTTCACAGACTTTTATAGAAAATCCATCAGAATGGTTGACAGTCGGTTTACTTTTAAATCAGAAAAACATCTGTAAATCCGACCGTGGGGACAAGCCCTAATATTTCTACTTTTGAGTGAAAACTTTACAGTTAAGCCACAGTTATTTTTTCCTTTCATAATGATATCCTTCTCTTGGTTTGAAAATTACTGCTCAGTTGACACTCATCTTCTAAAAGTATCCTTCATGATTTTTTGGAGTAAATATGGGATATGGGTGCATCCTAGATAATGGCAGCACTATTTGGAATGTAACATAAAGAGAAATGAAGACAGTATTCACATAATAATAATATAAAGCACAGGCAGGCAGTTGGACTTTTCAGTTTGGATCTTGTAGGCTTTACTCACAGGAAGACATTCCTTCATATGCACAGTACTCTTCACATACGACAATTGATCCCCTGGCAATTCTTCTCACTTTAATCCAGAAGCCATTCACTCCAGACACCAGGCTCTGGACCAGAATTTCAGCTTCTCTTGATATGTTTCCCTAAGTCAATCCAGGAAGTATTGCTTTACCCTCAGTCACTCTTGACTTTAGTGGCTGCTCAGTCGGTTTGAGGCCATGTGAGCCTTTAGCTGAAACAAATCTAGTTCTGACTGTTAACACTGGAACACAATCAACTCTGAAGCCAACTTTTAACCAAGTGCTTACAGGCCCTACCTTCTCCTCACACTAATTGGCTGCAGGTCCACCTATGCTTTCTTTTAAGAGTAAAAAGTCAGTTCACCCCTTATTTACACAAGATGCAGAAAACTTTTCATACATTATATACTCTATATATAACACACGTTCGTTATATATAACACTCCATACACTAACATAAAAGATTTGGCTTGAAAAGAAACAGGTCCATCAAGCTCAACCCATAACCCTTCAGCGTGGATTCATAAGAATGTGAAACCCCCTGTGAGGCAGATTGCCAATTGTCCCATACAAGAGATAAAATTAATTCCCGTATCAATATACAGCAATCATAATAAATTTGTCTCATCTCCAGAATCTAGTATACAAGTTTGTGTGTCCGTCACGAAAGACAGATATTGCCAGCAAATAGAGTAAAAGTGGTCCAAATAGGACTATGTTTATTAATGTCTATGGGCCGGCCATGGCTATATCACGATACCATTTTTGTGATACCCCAACAGATAACAGCAACGTAATTAGTAATGAAGTGTGAACTCAGCCTTAAACCTCCAGAACAGGCACATCTTTTGTAATTCAATGGGGTGCTACTCATTTGAAGCTGAAATGAAATGTATGGAATCTCTGTAGATCATTGCAATGATGTTAAACCTAATTATAGTCCAAAGTTTAGGTTAGACTTCAGAGAACTCAAAATACCAACCCATGTTTTACTGATTTGGAAAGCAAGTCCAATATAATCCATTGTTTGATATAATCTTCGGAGGAGCTCATTAAGACTGGTATTTTGTGGGTCCTAACCCCTTACTGTCACAGGATGGATGTGTACATCCTGGCATTAGTAAGATCCAATGTAGCGGGATTGCTCTGTAGGTGGCTGGAGTCAGCTGCTAATTGCAGTTGACAGCCGCTGTTAACAGCAGGGAGTGAAGCCGCAGCTGCGGCGTCTATATGAATGGGAAACTGTTCTCACTATCTATCACTACGCTCAGCACCCCAGTGGTGATATCGAAGGGTGCTGATACATTAACATTGCAGCTGAAAGTCTTTTGAAGAATACCGTTGCTGCCATGTTTGTGTTTCCAACACTTCCTGCCCAAGGCAGGAAGTGATAGAACCGCCATCTATGACCACCCTTCTGAACTGTTTATGCAGTGCAGTAGGGTGTACTACTGATTGCGTCCCCTAGGTGTTAAGTAGCGTAGAGGAACTTATTGTTAATATAAAAAAGTATACAAATAAATGAAAAATCAGAAATTTTCAAATCCCCCTCCTTTTGCCATTTCACAAATAGAAAAAGTTACACGTAATTGTTATCCCTGTGCCTGTAAAAGTTCAATCTATTAAAATACAATATCATTTACCCAATATGATGAACAATGTAAAAGAAAAAAAAATTCTGATTTTTGGTCATTTTTAGTGTTGAGCGATTACGTTGGCTATCGACATTGGGCGATAGTCGATAGTCGGCCACCATCGATAATGTTTTTCCGATAGTCGATATCATCTCCGATGACCATAAAGTCTATGGAAAGCAACAAACACCTTCATTCTTACACCCAAACAGGCTGTAGGAAGCTGGAATTAACCGCACAACCAAGTCAAATGGAACCTGCTACATCTTATGCAACACACTTAGCAAATATAAGTCCACAGAAAAAAAAAAGTCCACACCATTCACTATCCCATGTCAAGACCACAGCATGAACCCTGAACCTCCAACACCCACAAATTAAAAAGTGCCAGAAAGGCCGTATTAGTTGAGCCATCTTTTACTTGAACTGACATTGAACAACCCTTCCTGGACCGCAGCAGACCCTTAAACCTGTCCTGACCCACAGATTAAAAAGTGCCGGAAAAAGGAGTCTTTCAACCACCATTTTAGTTGAAACTGAACATGGACTAGAACTGCCAGGACCGCAAGTATGACCAATAAACCTGTCCCTGACCCCCATATTAAAAAGTGCCGGAAAAAAGAGTCTTTCAACCACCAATTTGAGTTGAACTTGAACATTGACAAACCCTGTCCCTGGACCGCAGCAAGACCCTAAAACCTGTATTACCCACTATATTAAAAAGTGCCGGAAAAAGGATCTTTCAACCACCATGTCTTTAGTTGAAACGTTGACATTGACTATTACCTGTCCTAACCGCAGTAAGGACCCTTAAACCTGTCTGAACCCCAGATTTAAAAAGTTGCCGGAAAAAGGAGCCTTCAACCACCATTTTAATTTCACTGAAATAGAACTTCCCGGTCCTGGGCCACAGTAAATGACCAATAAACCTGTCGGACCCCCCAATTTAAAAGTGCCGGAAAAGGAGTCTTTCAACCACCATTTTATTGAACATTACAATGAACAGAAATACCCTGTCCTGGTACCGCGCAGCATGACCCAAAAACCTGTCTGACCCACAGAATAAAAGTGCCGAAAAAAGGAGTCTTCAACCACCATTTTTAGTTGAACTGTACATTGACCAAACCAGACCTAGAGGACCCGCAGCATGACCCTTAATTACTGTCCCCTGACCGCACATATTTAAAAAGTGCCCAAAAAAAGGATCATCACCACCATTTTAGTTGAAACTGGACAATGACTATACCTGTCCAGGGCTACAGCATGAGCCCCAAACCTGCATGACCCCCAGATATTAAAAAATGCCATGAAAAAGGAGTCTGTTCTACCCCCCCCATCCCCCCATTTCACCATTTTAGATTTCACCTGGACATTGACTGAACCTGTCCTTACCCGCAGTATGACCATTTAAAACCTGTTACCTGACCCCCAGATTAAAAAGTGGCCGGAAAAAGGAGTCCTTTCACCCACCATTTTTAGTCCAATGGACATGGACTGATCCTGTCCTGTGCCACAGCAAGACCCAGGGCCGGAGATACAGTGTGTCTGTGAGAGCCCCAGTGCTGGCGTCCGTTCATCTATTAACACGCAGGTTAAAATGCCCTGATGACGCAGCAACGAAAACTGACGTGCCTGAAGCAGAGTGCGGAAGCTTGAAGTGTAAACGTCCAGCCTACCTCAGTACACAGTCAAACCTGGTAGCGCTTAGCCCCCTCCGTATGAGTGCGAACCAATAGAGCGTTCAACTGGAAATACTGGTGGTTAACGCTCCTGTTACACCCAGTGCCCTTTTTCTTGCATTCTATTTTCTCATTTTACTCAACGGTGCTGGATAAAAGGTCTCTGTACTTTGATTGCTCTGTCCGTTCTCCATACTCACTGTCCTCTGAATAACCTACATCTGGGTCAAGTTTTTCCCTGTACCTCCCTTGTACAATACATAGGAATTTTTTTTTAACAGCTATTTGTACCTCAAGTTTTTTAGTAGTATAAATCTAGAAAACACATTTTTAAAAATAGGATGAATTCCACCCTGGACTTTGTTTACCTTTTTTTAAATATATTAAATGGGTTTTTCAAAATACAGGGATTTATAGCTATGTTAAAGATCATGCAATAACAAGTCATTTATTGCAATATGTCCATTAACCAGTGGTCCTACCTATTCCTGTTTCTGACAGCAACATCACCCTTGAGCCACTCTGACAATTGTAAGAACAATGTCACTGTTAGAAAACAACATTTTTTATAATAGTACCTGTATAAGCTTCATGTCACAGTAACATGCCTCCAAAAATTCAAAGCATGCCCATGAGCAACTTTTGACAATTGTGAAGAACAAATGTCTGTAGAAACAACATTTTTTTTATAATAGGAACCTGTAGTAAGAGCAGCAAGTCAACCAGCAAAATGCCTCCAAAAATTCAAAGCATGACCTTGAGTGCCACTTTGGGACACTTGTGAAGATCAAATGTCCTATTAGAAACAACATTTATTAGAAAGGACCTGTAGTAATTGCTGCATTTCAAAGCAGCATGACCCAAAAATTAATAATATACTCTCAGCCACTGTTAAAAATAGGTAGGGAGAAATGCCACTAAAAAGCCACATTTCTGTTCCACAGGACCATAATTATTGCTGTATCTCACAGTAACAATGACCCCAAAAAATTATAAATATGACTTCTCAGCCACTGTTAAAAATTTGTAGAGGCAAACATGCCCCCAAAACCATTGACAATGCGAAAAATTCTAAAGGATGAAGTGAGTAACTGGAATATGGTTTCATGAAACCTTTGGGTGTCTTTACAGTCCCTCACAGCAAAACCAGCAAAATGAACTGTTGGGAACCTGAGGAATAAAAATTGCAGTAAGAAATTTAATCATTTTAAAAATAGTTTTTTCAAGAGGACCAATTTCTGTTTGGAGAGGGAATGTGAAGTAGACCAGCAACTAATCGGTGACCTCGGCAATTGGGGCACAACATCATCAGAGATCCATGCCTGATTCATCTTTATGAAAGTCAAACGAATCCACATTATCTGTGGAAAGCCGGATGCGTTTGTCTGTAATGACCTCCACCGCTGTGCTGAAGGACCGCTCAGAAAATGACGCGTGGCTGGTGGCAGGACTTACACCACTATGTCGTGCGAGCCAGCTCGGCCATCGTCCATTTTGGATACCCAGACGTCCATTGGGTACGGAACACATACAAAAACATCGGTGTTGAACGCAGATAGTCGTGCACCATGACTTAAGCTGGTCTCTGGGTGTTGTATGTTTGCCCTGCATTTCATGCGTTGGTGAGGTGTTAAAAATAAAGATTGCCAGAGGTCCACCCATTAGGCTTCTGCCCACCTTGCCTCTGCTGTTTGCTGCCACTACGGCTGACTTGGCCCCCCTCTACTGCTTGTCACGTCGCTGCGTTGTTTCCCACCGTTACGATTTGAAAACGTAAGCAACGCAACAATATGTCACCAGTTGATCAAACAGCAAGGTCTCCATTTCCTGCATTTTACTCTCTATTTGGGTGGTTGGAAGGAAAGTGCTGAGTTTTGTTTTGTACCGGGGATCCAGGAGGGTGGCCACCCAGTAACTGTTGTTCATTTTGATGGCCTTAATGCGAGGATCATGTTGGAGGAAATGGAGCATCCAAGCACTCATGTGAGAGATGGAGCCTTGATTTCCCAAGCCTCTGGGTCGAGGGGCACTAGCAAACTGATCTTCCTCATCTTCCTCCTCCGCCTCAAATTCGCACCAACCTCTTTCCAAGGCAGGGACGTCGGTAACGTCGGTGTCTAGGAATACCTCCTCCTCCTCCTCCTCCTCCGGCACAGCTTCAACACAGCCCTGACTTGCCAGAATGATGCACCCTGAGAGCTGATGCGCCGCCTTGCACTAGCCCTGGACCCCGAACCACTGCCTAATGAAGACCGATAAAATTGAGAAACTGTCGGGCCTTGTGGATTCGACGGAGAGAAAGGCTCCGTGTCCGCATCTGTGTCCGTCTCCTCCTCCGTCGCTGGCGGGACCTGTTGTTTCAGAGTGTCCAACGATCGTTCCAGAACTAAGATCACCACAATGCTCATGCTGACAAGGGCATCGTCCGCACTGACCATTTGGTTGCTTCTTCAAAACTGGCAAGGATGGTGCAGAGCTCTTTCACCTGCCTCCACACTCGGTGGCTCAACACCCCAGGTCCGCACCGCTGCTTCTCAGGCCATGTGTCACTTCGTACTGCGTAATGGCATTGCGCTGCTGCCACAATCGCTGGAGCATGTGGGGTGGAATTCCAGCGTGGTTGCCACGTCAACAATGAGACGGTTGACGGGGAGGCCGAGCTGACGCTGCAACGCAGCCAGGCGGGACGAAGCAGGGTGCGAACGGCGGAAGTGCGAACTCAGACCTCGAGCCTTCCTCAGCAGGCAGTCCAGACCCGGGTAGCTCTTTAAAAAATTTCTGGACGACAAGGTTCATGACATGTGCCAGGCAAGGGATGTGCTCCAGCCTACCGATCTTAAGGGCGGCCAGCAGATTTCGCCCGTTATCGCACACCACCTTGCCTGGCACAAGGTTCTGTCACCCCAGCCAGCGCTTGTTCTCGTTTCTGAGAGCCGTCCACAGCTCCTGACCTGTGTGTGGACAGGCTCCAAGACAGATTAATTTCAACACGGCCTGGTTTCTCTGGGCACGTGATGCCACCAGAGGACCTTGGGGGAAAGAGCCCTGCACCATCCCTGCGGTTTTGAAGAGCGTGCGCCGAGCCTGAAAGCCACCGTCACCCCCAGAGACATCCACCCAGCTCACCCAGTGAGCTGTCACAGAGATATAGCGGCCTTGGCCGTGCTTACTAGTCCAGTGTCGGTGGTGAGATGGACTTTTCCCGCCACAGATGCAGACAACGCGCTTGAAATTTTAGATGACACGTGGCTGGCCAGGGCAGGGACGGCTTTTCTGGCAAAGAAATGCCTGCTCGGCATCTGGTATTGGGGGCAGGCAAGGGCCATGATGTGGCGGAACCAACCTGTGTCCACCAACGGAAAGGCAACATTTCCAAGGCCAAAAGCCTGGCAATGCCGACATTCAGGCTTTTGGGCTTTGGATGGTTTGGGTTAAAGGTGTTTTCTTTCTGCTCACAAACCTGGAAGACCTCAGAAGGCTGGCTGCTAGACTACTGCTGTACGGCATGCAGGTCGTGCAAACTGGCGGAAAGAGAAGGGAAGATGGTTTTTTTTATCCCCCCTCTGGATGGTCTGATGGTACTCCGGGCGCGAACGGTGGAGGGCTGAATCGAGGCTGATCCCTGAAATCATGACTCTGAGAGACATGGCACTGAGGATGCTTGGTGTGGCGGAGGAGGAGGAAAGGCGAGACCAGAGGTGGTGTGACAGTGTTGGGGCCTGGCGTCTGTCTGGCCTTTTTGGCCAAGTGTTGCCGTATCCATTTCAACTCATGCATTCGCTCATGTGACTAACATGTTGCGTGGTGGTTAACCACCTAAGTCTTGCCTCACTTATGCGTTACGGCAAGCGGCATTATGACATCGGCTGGTGAATCAGAGGCTTGCTCAAAGAAGGCCCGAGACATGAGAGGTCTGGGACCTTGTTTTGGAACCGCGATTAGACGAGGAGCGGCGGGTTTCCGCTGACCCGTGGGCTGGCGGAATCATATCAGCGGACTTTCTGCGACCCATGCCCTTTCCCCTTTTAAGGGCGGACCTGTACTGACACTAACGTTCCTACCCCTCATCGTCTTTCCCCTCATCCCAGTGATTAGCGCTCGGCAAGCAAATTCTGCTGGAAAAGATACCCCGTTGGATCCGCATATGTCGTCCATCATCATCATCAACACAGGTGACTTCGTCGTCTGACATTCTGCATCCAGGAGTCTGCGGGCTTACAAGCAGAGGGATTGCAAGGCTTGCCGACCTCCCGGGAATTTTTGCCGATTAACCCGGCTTCCTTCTTGCTCCTCTTATGCAATCAGAACTGGGCTTCAAAGCACGACAAATCAGCCTCTTTGGCCTCTTGAAATCGTTTTAAACATGCCTTCTGAACCCCAACCGAATTTTCATCAAAGAGGTCTTCAGAAAATGGATACACGAATGATATCCATTTGGGCTGCTTCGCTTAGATGTTGGACGATGCTGATGATGCTGATGACGACATTTGTGGCCGTGGCTGGAGGACAGGAGGTAAGACTCTGATGCAGGTTGTATTAACCGACTGAAGAACAGATTGGCGACCTGTTCGTTACTGAGATTCACAGGGCCCTGACCCATCGATGAAAGCCTGACGGTCCGCAACCGACAATCCGCTGGCTTGCATTGTATGTCGCCAGCATCTGAAGAGCACCTCTCTCGTACCTCGATCCACAATGTCCTACCCCCCCCCCGCATTTGCTCGCTTACCACCTGCATTTCGCCTCCATGTTTTCAGAAATATAAATTTTGAGGAGGGTATGGAAAGGTTTGGAACGTCTCTTAGTTAAAAGAAGACGCAAATCAGAGCTTATTCTCAAAGCCCACAACTCAAAACAAAATTGCTGGATTCAAATTTAACTGCAAGGCTGGCCTACAACAAATCTGGACTGGCAACCAGTGCAAAAACACGTATCTGCAATGTATAACGGATAATAATAGGTATTTTGGCACCTATCAATACACCTGTGGACTACACACTTGCTGATTACAATTTAACTGCAAGGTAACTCGTATCAACAAATCTGGACGGGCAAAAGTGCAAAAACACGTATCTGAAATTATACGTATAATAAAAGGTATTTTTGGCACCTATCAATTCATCATGGTGACTACCCAATTGCTGGAAATTCAAATTTAACTGCAAGGAGGCTCTATCACAAATCTGGACTGGCAAAAAGTGCAAAAAACACTTATCTGAAGATGTAATAATACGGATAATAAAAGGTTTATTTGGCACTCTATCAATTAACCTTGGTGACTACACAAATTGCTGGATTCAAATTAACTGCACGGTACCTCTATCAACAAATCGGACTGGGCGAAAATTGCAAAAAACACGTATCTGAAATTATACAGATAATAGAAAGGTATTTTTGTGGCACCTATCAACCTGTGGGGACTACAAAATTGCTGGATTCAAAGTTTGAAACTGCAAGGTACCTCTATCACTAATCTGACTGGGCAAAATTGAAAAAGAACACCTATCTGAAAATTTCTACTGATAATCAAAGTGGAGTTTTGCACCTACCAAATAGACCTGCAGTTAATTAAAAAGGGAGCTGTACTCCTTAAATAACTTTCAGGCTGCTTGCCCAATATCCAATGTAATTTTTCAACAGTAAACTGTTAATAATAAAGCTATTGCAATGCAATGTCTGCAATACAATATGCAGTAATCATTAAAGAGCTTGTCTGTGTTCGCCCCGCTAGGGCCCCCACCCCACCGCTCCCCTCCGTGACATTACAGCCGTAGAGAATGCTCCTTTTAAAATTCTCTCCTAACTACCTAAAAATCTGCAAATCTCGATCTAACTGAGTTCTAAGGATCACAGCTAAAAGTTAGAGCTGCTCTGTGAACCAAAACTAAGAATAATTTCGCTGAGCTGTTTGCACAGAGGCAGAGCGCTGACGGTCCTACTGCTTGAGATACTGACACAATCACTGTCTCGTTAACAGGAAGGCTGTTCTATTAAAGCAGTCATTATTTTTTCAAGCAATCGCAACCATACACATCCCAGTCCATCTACTTCCGCAACACGACATCTCACCCTGCTCTATTCTGTAACTGATTTACGGCCTCCAAAACAGACAGGAACGCCGAAAATGGCGCGATATTAATAGATTAGTCACAGATTTTAACCTAAATTATCGCGTGATCTAAAAATATCCTGATCAATCAGTAAATACCGGTGCCGTTTTCAACTTTGTCGATAATAATCACTCAACACTAGTTACCACCTAATGGCTAATCTGCAGATTACCTCCCTTAACGTAAGGGGTTTTAATATTCACAAGAGGAGATCTCAGATTCTGTATTTCCTACACAAGCAAAAATCAGATTGTCTGCTTGCAGAAGACCCATCTTCTTTCAGCCCATGTCCAATCGTACCAGAATCGGTGCTATCCTGCCTGGTACCATTCTAGTAACTCCACATCCAAAACAATGGGGTAGCTATATTTGTCCACAAATTCCTGCCCGCCCAGGTAATAGATGTCTTTTGGGACGATGACGCTAGAGTGCTCTTTGTCTTACACACTTTGCCCAAGGGAACATTATACTTTGTGGAGATTTCAATTTCGTTATGAACCCCCTTCTTGACACCTCCTCAGACAGGTCAGTAGTCGCTTTACACACTCTCAATAGGGTTAAAAAATTGCTTCATGACATGCAATTGATGGATGTGTGGAGACTCTTACATCCCAAGGACAAATACTTTCTACTCCTATCCGCATAATTCAAAACACCCTTCTTTAGTATGTAATGGATGCAACCATCGGGAATGCACTGCACTCAGATCACACACCCATACATTGCGATTTCGTCTTTCCGAGTTATCAACGCCCCACTTTTTCTTGGAATTTGAATGAATCTTTACTAAATGACTCCCTATGCTTATTAGACCTGCAGCGCTCCATTGCTTCTTTCAACACTGCTCACCTCAATGATCCCACATCACCCCAAACTCAATGGGAAGCCCTTAAGTGCCTGCTTAGAGGGGTGCTCATCAAACATGGAGCCCGATTAAAAAAGGCAGCAGCCCACAAATTGCAAACTCTTTTGACACAGCTTGCCTCTCTGGAAGCGGCACATAAGTTCACAGGTCTGGAGACACGCCATGAGATTCTTCAACTCATGGAGCACAAGATATACCATCAACTCTGTTCGAGTTCCTTTTCCACCTGGAGCAACACACCTGGGAACTTTCTTGCTTGTGCGCTCTGGGATAAATGGGCGTCCCTATTTGTTCCAGCAATCAAAATCTCGGAGGGACAAATCGTACACTTAACAGGGGAGATTCTGTCAGTCTTCCATAAATACTACTCCAGCCTTAATAATCTTCCCCCTCCCCGCACCCAACCCAACCTTCTGCCTTACGCCACCCTTCGACAGTCATATTTGTCTAAGACGGCCCTTCCTCGCCTTTCATCTCAGTCTCTCGCCCCCCTGGAGGAGCTGTTCTCAGCTGATGAGCTTAGGCAGGCTATTTCGGCTTTGCCCTCGGGTAAGAGCCCTGGGCCAGATGGCTACACAGCTCCCTTTTATAAGGCTTTGGGCGGGGATCTAGCTGACCCTCTTCTTAAGGCTTTTAATACAGTCTCTGCTACCTCTCCATTTGATCCGGCATTCCTGAGAGCGCATATCACTGTCATACCAAAAGAGGGAAAGGATTCATCGTTATGTTAGAGTTATTGGCCTATATCACTGATTAACACTGATGTAAAAATTTTTGCTAAAATACTTGCTACTCGACTCAATCCACTCTTGGGTTCGCTCATTCCTCTGGACCAGGTGGGGTTCATGCCCTCCAGGGAGGCAAGAGACAACAAACTCAAGACCTTTTCATTCATACATCATATTCAAGCTGAAAAGACTCCGTGCAAGACTCTATCCCTAGACACAGAAAAGACGTTTAACCGAGTGGTGTGGCCTTTTCTATCGGGTGTTTTGGAGGCCGCGGGAATGGGTCCTATTATAAGGAGTCAGATCTTGGCCCTGTATACATCCCCATAAGCCCAAATCCGTGTCAATGGTTCTCTTTCAGATCCGGTGGCAGTTCGGAATGGTACCAGGCAGGGATGCCCCTTGTCCCCTATCTGTATATCTTGGCCATGGAGCATTTATTGCAGGCTGTACGCTGTGACCAGCTTATACATGGGGTCCGAGCTGGATACCTGCAGGTCAAATGTTTTGCTTTTGCAGACGATTTACTCTTATACCTCACAAAACCGCATATCTCATTACCTTCCACTCTCAGAGTCTTGGAAGAATACAGTTTGCTCAGTAATCATAAAATGAACATGAGAAAGAACACTGCTCTGGGCCTAAACATCCCAAACCAAGATTTGAATCAGTTAAAGTCCTCCTTCTCATTCTCCTGGACTAAGATGTCATTCCCATACCTAGGTGTTCATATATCCTCTGCCCCAGATGAAATCTTTGATCTTAATTTTGTCCCTTTACTCTGCAACATAACACAGGACCTCCTAAAATGGGATAAGAGGGACTTTTCTTGGATTGGTAGGATCAATATATTAAAAATGAATATCCTACCCCGTCTGCTGTATCTTTTTCAGGCCATCCCTATCTCCCTACTTAAAACCTTCTTCCAGATCCTATGTAAGCTGAGTAACCATTTTACATGGGCGCGTAAACACCCTAGAATAACTCAGTCTACTCTTGTACGTCCAAAATCTGAGAGTGGGCTGTCCCTCCCTGATTTTCAGACCTACTACCTGGCATCAGTCGCAGTCCGTACACTGGATAACTTTCATAACGCTAAATCAAAGCTTTGGGTTCAACTTGAGCCGCCGCTTCATGGGTCATCTGTTGCGGGCCTGCCCTGGCTCCCACCTTAAGTACTACCAAGGAAGTTGCTCGCTGGAATTCCCTTAGTATCACAAACATCAATTTCAGTTTGTAGATCTTTCGCTTCCAAGATGAGCTTACTTACGACAGGAGGCCCCTGCTCCCTGCTACTTAGTAACCTGCTGCTCCCTGAGTCTCTAGCGCTACCACTTTCTCATCTCCTAGGGGGTCATGCTGCTCAGTCTGTTTTTGCTAGTGTGATCTCTTCGGGTTCCTTGAAAAGTTATGAAGACCTGATAGATGACTTGAGGACTACACAGTTCCCAAGGTTCAGTTATTACCAACTCCGGAGCTTCTATTCTAGGTGTTAGTCAATCCTGAACATCCAGAGGTCGGCCACTCCATTTGAATTGTGGTGCCTGGGAAAGCACTCAGAAAAACGGGCCCTTTCAGGTCTTTATAAAATGTTAGTTAATACCCCCTTGACAGATAGGCCCCCCTTTCAACAAAATTGTGAACATGAACTTAACACTACACTTCCGGATGAGCGCTGGAGCAGAGTATTTCTCCTAGCTCACAAATCCTCCATATCTACTAAAGCTCAGGAACTGAATTACAAAATCTTGACGAGATGGTACAGAGTTCCAGCTCTTCTGCATACCCTTTATCTGGAAGTTTCAAACATATGCTGACGATACAAGTTAGCTAGGGGAACCATGTCTCATATTTGGTGGGATTGCTCTGCTCTTCAACCTTTTTGGCTGAAACTGATTGATCTTATTCACATGATTACGGGCATGCTTCTACAAGTTGACCCCGTGCATATTCTCCTTTTTGCCCTCCCCATTCCAATCTCTGCCCTTAAAAACCATCTTATATCCCACTTAATACTTGCAGCTAAGACTGTGATCCCCAGGCTATGGCTCTCCACCTCCAGTCCTTCCATATTGGACTGGTTCAAGGAAATCTATACGATTCAGAGAAGGGAGGAATTTAGGGCTGACTCGCTCACCCTCTATAAGAAATATCTCCATACCTGGGAGGATTGGATTGTCTTCTGCAACTCGGACCTCTATTGTACTTTTTCTTAACATTCTAGCATATAGATTCAGACTTTGTCTTCACATGTCGTGCAACGACTGAACTGACCGAAAAAATTTTTGTTTGTGTGTTGTTGTTTTTTTTGCTATGGTTTAAGATTTTACATTAGCTTGTTTTGACTAGAGTTTGATGTTGAACTGTCTCATTGGTTAACATGGTCTCTGTGCTATCCTATTCTCTCGCGCATGGCATACTGGGCCCTACTCCCACTTGCCACTATTGTTTATAAGCTCTTGTCTAGCGTGGTACAGGAATACTTAATTATTGTTTCATGTTCCTTCCTCAATGCAGTAACTTTTCAACGTGTGTCGTAATTCATCTTACAGTCTAAGAACGCTGTATCTTGCTTACTGTTGATTCACCTGCAACACTCCCTTCACCTTTTTTTAAGCTTGTACGAATGTTCCAACTTACTTGTCTCTAACCTCAACAAAGCTTGGTTTTGAATATGGAAAAAAAAAGTGAGATACTAAAGTAATAAATTCCTTTCAATTGCTAACTCAAAAGAAGAGGAGGACAGTTTGCAAGCAGAGTCATAGCTATACGAGGTGCCATGGACTAGATTAGACGGCAGTACCATTGGTGGCAGCGTGAAAATGGCAGTGGAGAACATGGAGGTTCCGATTCAACAAGATTAGGCAATGGGGAACAGCAAAGTTCCAGTTCAACAAGATTAGGTGGCAGTACCATTGGTGGCAGGAAGAACATGACAATGGGAAACATCGAGGTTCAGGATAACAGGACTTAGTACATTTGGTGGTGGAGGCATTTAAAAAATAAAGATTTGGAGGGCTACAAGGAGGAGGAGTAAGAGGTTTATGCAGTACACATCAAGTTCATACAGGTGTATATTTCAAAATAAATTCTGCTGTAAAACTAGCTGTTGGCAGCAGGAGAATACAATTTGTCAAAGCAGCAGGCACAGGAACTACAGACATGAGATGTAGTGTATTTTAAATGTGTATTTCACATTATCAAGAAGACATGCTACAGTTTGCTGGTCAGTGAAATCGGCAACCGGGGCAACAATATCGTCAAAGATCCACGCTTGATTCATTTTGATAAATGTCAAATGATCCACATTGTCAGGGGAAAGATGCATTGGTTTGTCAGTTATCACCCCGCCAGCTGAGCTGAATGTGCGTTCAGAGAGAACGCTGGCTGCTGGGTAGGATAAAACTGGCGAGCAAGCTTCAGCCATTCATCCAGTTTGGTCACCCAGAAGTTGAATCGGTCCAGACTAAGACCAAAAACATCAATACTGAGCCGCAGGTAGTCATGGACCATGGTCTTAAGGCAGTCTCTGTGCGTCTGAATGCTGCCCTGCCTTGCAGGCGTTGGTGAGGTGGTAAAAAGCGGCATTGACCTTTCTCTTAGGCATGGCGATTGTTTTGTGCTTGCAGCGCTACTGGAAAAAAAATAAATAAAAAAAGCCCTGTGTAGTCTCCAGCGAAGATGGGTATCAGCATTGAAATCCCTTCCCTCCTCCCTCACAAAGAACTAGCTCACTGCTCCGCATCTTCAAGCAGTTAATATGCCACAGCCAAGAGAAAAAGTTCAAACCGGACAGGATCCCTCCGCCTCTTTATCTCACTGTTCATTTTTATTGCCTTGATGCATGGATCATGTTGCAGGTAATATAGCATCCAAGCACTCATGTGTAAGATGCTGCTGGGATCTCCCAAGCCTCGGGGGCGAGGGTCACTAACGGGATCTTCCTCCTCTTCCTCCTCCTCCTCTTCCTGTAATCTGTGACAACCTCTTACCACTGTAGGGTAATCAGTACTGATGGAGTCCACCCCTGCCTCCTGATTCCTCCTCCAATTCCTCATCCTGACTGTCACCAGAGCCCTGGCTAGCCTCATGCGCTCTACTCTGTGAGCTGAACTACAGTCCTGCACCCACCCTCGACCTATAACTAACGCATAAAGAAGACCTATACAATTATGAAACAGTTGGGCCTTCTACATTCTTAAGTGAGTTAGGCACCATGTTCACCTCCTCCTCCATCTCTGGTGGGACCTGCTGCCGCAGAGTGCCTAATGCTTGTTCCAGTAAAAATATAACCAGAACGGTCCTAGTGACAAAGGCATCGTTCCGACTGAGCATTTTGGTGGCCTCTTCAAAACTGCCAAGGATGGTGCAGAGATCTTTCCCCTATCTCCACTCTCTGTGGGTCAACACCTCGAGATCCGCACCACTGCTAGTCAGGCCATACGATATTGCATACTGCATAATGGCCTTACGCTGCTGCCATAATCTCTGGAGCATGTGGATGGAGGAATTCCAGTGTGTTGGCACATCACATACCAGACGGTTGACGGGAGGCCCAGATCACGCTGCAACGCTGCGAGTCATGCTGAGGCAGGATGTGAATGCCGAAAGTGTGAGCTAAGACCTTGAGCCTTCCTCCGCAGACAGTCAAGACCTGGGTAGCACTTGAGAAATTTCTGCACAACCAGGTTCATGACGTGTGCCAGGCAAGGGATGTGCGTAAGTCTACTAATCTTTAGGGTAGCAAGGAGATTGCTCCCGTTGTCACTCACCACCTTGCCTGATGCCAGGTTCTTAGTCAGTCTGAGTGCGCAGAGCCATCCACAACTTTTGACCTGTGTGTTGACGGTCTCCAAGACAAGTTAATTTGAGAATGGCCTGGATTCTCTTGGCATGTGATGCTACCTGTCGAGGTTGGGGATCTGGACTCTGCAACATTCCAGCAGTGTTGAAGAGTGTCAGCTGAGGCCCATCACCAGAGACACTGTCATCCACCAAACTCACCCAGTGAGGGAGATATAATGCCCTTGACTGTGCTTACTAGTCCATGTGTCTGTAGTCAGATGGACTTTGGTTGACACAGATGCAGCAAACGTCGGGCCAGGGCAGGGACAGCTTTTCTGGTGAATAAATGCTGCTCGGCATCTGATATTGGGGGCATGCCAGGGCCAAGACATAGCGGAACCCATCTGTGTCCACCAGGCAGAAAGGCAACATTTCCCAGGCCAACAGCCAGTCAATGCCAACATTCAGGCTTTTAGCTTTGGGATGGTTGGGGTAAAAGCGTTTCTTATGCTCCCACACCTGGTACACAGAAGGCTGGCTGATGTACGGCGTCTAATCTAGTCGAACTGGAACCTCCATGTTCCTCATTGCCATGTTCTCGCTGCCATCAATGGTACTGCTGCCTAATGTTGTCTAACTGGAACTTCGCTGTTCCCCACTGCCATGTTCTTACTGCCACCAATGGTACTGCCACCTAATGTAGTCGAACCGGAATCTCACTGTTCCCAATTGGTATGTTCTCGCTGCCACCAATGGTACTGCTGCCTAATGTTGTTGAACTGGAACCTCTGTGTTCCTCATTGGCATGTTCTCGCTTCCACCAATGGTACTGCCGTCTAATCTTGTCGAACTGGAACATCGCTGTTCCTCATTGGCATGTTCTCGCTGCCACCAATGGTACTGCTGTCTAATCTAGTCCAGCCTGCAGATGCATAACTTGAAATTCTTGGGCCCTGGGGCCAAAAGTGAAATGGGGCCCCTGCCAGTTATCATGTGCCATTTCCAATACTGGTGTCTTCTTATGTGACAAAGGGGCTTTAGGCCCCCTCAGGATGCAAGGCCCGGTAGCACCTGCTACCGCTGCACCTCCTATAGCTACGCCCCTGCTAGCAAGCTGTCATCCTATTTTCAGCTAGCCCTTGAAAGGAATTAAGTATTTTAGCCTCTCAATTTTGTTCTGTTACTCTTAGAGCCAAATTTTCTTCACTAAGTTGTTCCACGTATCCAGTTTACTGTTATGGATAATAATTCCAGCTTTTCCTCACCTGTATAGGTATAAAAATTAACCTGAACATCTGCTCCCATTGACTTTAATAGGGATCGAAGATCGGCTCGAGATCGACTTGATCGTCGAATCGATTTTCTTTTTAGGGATCGCTCAACACTAATGGTTATTTAAGCGCTTAGACAATTTTGTTGTTGTCCTTCCCACATACTGTACTTCTTCTTACAGCTGCATGTAATCAAATATATTACATAGGATGAATAGATTATCTAATATGATTATCCACTTCTGGGTTGGCTGCGGGCTGATATTTTTAAGATGGGAAGGAAACAATATCCATTCACCTTTCCATTCTGATAGCAGCAGTGTCAATTTTACCTTGGCTGGTTATGAAAAATGGGAAGGGAACAACGCATTATTATTTGTTCATTGAAAATAAATAAATGCCAAGAAAATTTGGTTCCCCCCATTTTACATACTGAGCCAAGGTAAAACTGGCAGCTGTGGTCAATGGCTCTCTGCTGTGCTTTAGTTTTCAATTATATCCTGAAGAGAGTTTACAAGTCTGGACCTGGTTTTTGGCAGCTGCTCTTTTATATGTGGCATAGAACCTGGATAAAACTGGCTAGCAACATCCCTAGCTGAAAAATTACATAATACTTGATCAGCACACCTGTGTAATTAAATCATGCGTGGGCATGTAACACTACTTGATAATGCAAAAGCAAAATATATCCAGCTTGCAAACTGAATGAAAATCTTTCATCTTTATTTGAAACAGCATAAAAGCAGTATCACACATGAGACACCTGCTCTGTAAATTACATAATAATTAGGAAAATTATAAGATAAAATAAAAGAAACATGGAGCGACATGTATGAATGGTGCTGCAACAATTTTCTGGCATGCTTTGAGCCAAAAAAATCCATGTTGTAGCCCTGTTCTATAGGTGTGTGCCAAAAACGTTGTAAATTCTGCGTCAGACACTGAACCATTTTTTTTAATTATTATTATTATTATTATTATTATTATTATTATCGTGGCAATTATGCACCAAAAATATGCTATGCAAGGCATACTATATGCCAGATTTAGGCTCCCAGTACCACAGCTGCCCTAGGAACAAAGCTCTAGTAAACACTACTTTTCCTAGAGCACTCTCTTTAAGCAAAATCTTTGATTCCCAGGGCTTAACTCTTTGATTGCTGCATTCCCCTGCTCCTGGTGTCCCAATGGAGCACAATAAATGTCTGTACCCTCAGCTCAGCTGGGGACCTAGATTAGCCAAAGGGCTGCCTGTGCTGCTCTGACTGCTGCCTGAGTCTATCTGACACAGATTGTAATGTATTAACATACATGAGTATGCTAATACATTGCTCAATGTAAAAAAAATGTACGATAGTTATCCCTTAATGGGATAAAAAAATAAAATAAAAACATAAAAAAGTTTAGAAAAAATAAAAAGATAATAAAATAAAAAGAAATATTTCATTAAAAAAAGTTATTGGTCATACATTACACACACACGCAAAAACCCTGTACATAATATGTATGTACACAACCGTAATAACCTGTAGAATTCATCTAACTGGTTATTAAGTGTAAAATGTGAATGGTGTAAAAATAATTAAGAAAGAACAAAAAAATAATTATAAAACTAAAAACACAATCTGCAGGAATTTATTTGTAAACTTAAACTACGCCCCCCAAAAACACAATGTCTCCTGCATAAAATAAGTCCTCATACAATAGCGTCACTTAAAAGATAAAAAAGTTATGTCGAAATCCAAGGAAGCAAAAACTACAAACTTTAGTGTGTGCAGAAAACATATTTGTAGTGTAAGATCAGAAATGGACAAAGTTGCTTGTAGGATATTATTAGAGAAAAAAATTTAAAATATGGACACATAGGGCTACATGTATGATCGGGAGTTGCGCATGTTTTCTGGCGAATACTGCCCCTCACCTGTTAGGCGACACCTTCGCCACTTTCGGATGCGCCTAACATGAAGGGGCGTGCAATGGGCGCGCTGTGGGCCTTCTGGGGCGGGAGGCGGCAAATTCGAAAAATCCGAGGCATGCATGATTGCGGGTCGGCAAAGTGAGGCGCATTCCAGCGCTTTACAGCTCCGATAGGCAGACCTAGCTTAATGTGGTCTAGCTGAGCGGAGAAGTCGAAGTGGAGCGCGGAATTCTTGTAATGTGCTACAGTTCTACATATACAGCAGTACACTACTAAAATAAATGATTTGTCAAGAAGAATAAATAATTAAGTAAGAAATCCTGCTTGGAGGACAACAGGTCCCAGCAAGACCTGTGCTGTGCTGCCTTTTGTTTGTATATACTGAATTGCATTAAAGTTGAAAGCAGCCCAAATACATCTTAAATTGTTGTTATACAAAATGTTTAAGAAAACATCTGGCTAACATCAGCAGTGGCTTGATGTTCAATTAGTGTACTTTTTACGGACTTTGGAATACCTTTTACCATGGAGAATTTTTTCGTAGGAGCTAATATATATCTTGGCATTGATGTTATTGGATACAATTTACTAAGACATTGATTTAATTGTTAGATCACTTGGATATGTGTGTTTATTAAGTACTTCATTTAAATGAGCAATCCATTTTATTCTTCTTACTATGGGCAATGTATTTCCGACGCGAAATACGTCCTGAAATACATTGCAAATACGTGTCACACAGTGTGGCACATATTTCGCGTCGGACATACATTCTCCAAAGTAAATAATGTAAATACATCTGAAAATACGTCCAGAACGAAGCCTCGAGAACATAGCAATCCTGCTTGGAGAACCACATGGCCCAGCCAGACCTGTGCTGTGCTGGCTCTTATTGTACATACAAAATAGAATAAAAGGTGAAAGAAGAACAAATACATCTTCATTTTTATTTAAAAAAGGACCAAAATTAACATCTGTACAACATCAGCATTAGCTTCTTTAATGTAAAATTAGTTGCATTCTCTCCCTTTTTAAGGCCTTTATAGCTGATAGTTCTTTCTTTTGAGATCTTATATATTTTTGCTTTCATTTTAAAAGATCAACTTTTTCTATGCATTGCAATGGATTTTATTCAACTTTGATTTTTTACTTTATTCATTCATTCATTCATTTGAAAGACAACTCTTTTTGCTATTCATTAACATGTTTAATGATTTTTCGCTGATTTCGATCCTGTCTTGAATCGTAATACATGTTAGGCGCATTCCTTCTGCGCCTAAGTTCCGCACTGCGCCTCACACACTGGCGAAGCGCAGGGAACTTTAAACCGCATGAATGAGCGCACTTCAGGCGCCGACATAAATGAGGCGCAGCTTTCACTAAAAATCACGTGAACACAGGCGCTCCAACGCGCCAATCTTCATACATGTCGCCCATAGTATTGTTCCATAGAAAAAACCCATGGTTACCCTATTATTGTATTACCTGTTGTTATTGCACACTGTGCACAAATATGTTTTCTCTTTTGTAAAAAACAAAGTTTACTGTGTATAGGACTCATATAAACAATTTACATACAACTGAGCAACAATCAGTGCTTATCATGTAAAATCACTTTTTTGTATTTTCCCCATTCTATAGGTATTACATATGTAATGCATATTTACTAGTATTTATTAATATTTTTCATTGTTTGCTACCTTTTTTCATTTACCCCTAATAATAGACAATATGGATTATTTAAATAGGCCAATAGATAAGGAACAGGTTAAAAAGTTATCTAGTTAAATGTGGGAAGGCTTTAGATCTGTATGGGTTCAAACTGGACTTTTATAAAAAAAAAAAGTTACCCAAAGATGGATTGAATATTGATTATTTAACAATGAAAAATAGCCTGGAATTAGAAAAGGAAACTCACATAAAGTCTTGCTAAACTATTTATCACTGGGCTCATGTTGAAAAATATTGTCAATAGATTACAATATTAAAATTACCTAAAACTAATAGTAGCAGTTACCTATCTTAGAAAAGTTACAGTGGTTCTGGACGAGGTAAGGATGTTTTCTGATGCTTAGAAAGTATTTGACAAAGTAAATTGGTTATGAGTACACATTGTAATAAATAATATGGGTTTTCAAAAGAGGGCAAGAAAGGAATTTCCCCTATCAACTCCTCTGTTCAATAAAACAAAACATCCATCTTTATATGTTTTATTAGAATAAAATTAGACAAAATTTCTAGCATCATTTCTTTGGCCAATGTAGATTCGTGATTCATCACTGAATATCACTTTCATCCAATTATCCACACTCCAGAATTACTCCTCTTTAGCCCCCTGTCATCTTGTTTTCTTATGTTTAGGTGTTAATTTTGTTTTTTGTTATATATCTAAATCCTGTTTCATTCAGTTTATTACAATTCTCTTACAAATATTGGCTCCTGTTTCTATTTTTTTTTTTTCATGTGTTTTGTTGTGCATGTTCTATTTTCAAGGCATAAATGAGTTTTTTATCCTGACGCTTTGATGTCTTCCTTGGTTTATTCCTTTGCTTTTCTTTTATTATCTTATCTTTTTGTATTTGCAGCAGCTAAGTTTAATGAATATTGTTTGTCCCACTCCCTGTTGAATTTCTACCTTGAAGAAGGCTTATAATCCTTTCCATCGTTTCAGTTGATGACTCGCTTGTTGAGGCCATGTTAGTATTCAATCAGCCAAGTCCAAAATCTTGTTTAGGTCAGTTAGCACTAGCTTTTAACTGAAGAGTAAGAAGCAATTTAAGACTTGTATTAGTATTTGTTTAAGAAATACAAATTACAGGGCGATTCCTTAATGTTTTACTCAATATTGAATGATTCTATATTTTTTTCATATGCCATGAATTTAAATATTTTACTTTTATTTGTTTATATTGTGTTTCACAGAGTCAGACTGTTCAGCTATTAAATAAATGTCACATTTGTGTATTTGGTGCAATGTAAGACATCTGGGTAGATATCCTCTGGTTGTGATTAGTCACAGTTTTTGCCTTGTGGTTTCATGAAACATATTTCAAACAAATAAAAGTAAATATGTTTATTTATTGCCATATATTTTTTAGATCAAATAGAGCAAATAATATTGAAATCATCAGGAAAATATGTTTAAATAAGTGCTTTAAAGCCCTTTTTTGGGCTTATGACAGCTTGAATTCTTTCTTAGTTCTTTATTAAGGATAAACAATATTCTACATTAAAGGGGTTTTCTCACTAGGCTGAGTCACAAGCAGTTTTACACTCACTCTGTCTCCTCAGACTGTGGGTGGTTCTATAGCAGTTATCAGCATATCTAGCATCTCTGTAAGTAGCTGAGCTGTTACACTGACAAGCACAGGATATGTTATCTCTTCAGTAAACACAAGGTTCATGTGCTGTGAGGACTGAAAACAATGGCTTATCTGTAATCTTGTTAGAGATAATCAATTTACTCTGGGGCTCAGTCCCTTCATGAAGTGACATCACTCCCTAAGCTCTACCTAAGCTCTCTGCTTTAATCAGAAAACATAGTTATGGTCAGGGAATAAGGTAACCATAGAAACCCTGTGTGCTCTCAAAGCACATAAAATGTTTAATCTCATAACTGAACAAAAATCTATTGACCAATGTATTTAGAAAAAGTCTTCATTTAACTGTCCCTTCATGTTGAAACCTAATCATTGTAGTTAGAAAACCCCTTTAAGCTGCTTTTAATTTTCTGTAACAGTGGTTGACAGATGAGCTTTGCAGTATAAAGCCTTGGACCAACATTTTATATTTTCAGCAATTTTCTATTGTACAGAGATCCCGGCTATTTGCTGATCATGTTATCGAGTTGCTATACTTTCCCTGAGGAAAAGTTTAACAATCTTTGCTCATTGGCAAGATGCATTATAATTTTGAATAAGGATTATCTCATCATTTTCTTCTAATGGACTTTTTTTTTTTTGTATATCTGTGCTTTGACTAGTGAGTTAAAGGCTGCCACTGGTCTTTTATGTGACATGCATGTGTGAAAATTCATATTATACATGAGTGGGGAAATCTGACTGTTTTCCTCATCCAGTCATAATTATATGGATTAGTAGAAGGACAGCAGAAAAAATGCATGGCATCATATCTTTGGTCAATGCAGAATAATGATTTATCACAGAATTTAATTTCATTCAATCATACACTCCATGATTGCTTCTCTTTACCCTTTTAATGGTAACATAAATCTGTTTAATTTAGGAACAAACATCTTATATTTCTATGTGTAGATATATGTTTTTTTTATTCAAGCATCCTCATCTGTTGTAGTCAGAGAAATTATAGATCCAGGCAGATAAACTCTTCAGACATCATGGCATTGATATAAGAGGAAGGTAACACCTTAGTAACAGTATTCAGAATCTATATAAACATATCTTTTTGTATGTTTAGAATTAGGGTTTCTACTGTCTCATAGATTTTTGAATTGGTGCTTGGGTTTTCACTTTTGTTGCTGTGTTTTCCCAGGTTGTGTTTGTAAAGGATCTAAAACCTATTGTTATGTATTCCATATAACTGTGTATGATTCTTTAACCTGTGCTGTGTATTATCCTGCTGTGATTTTACTCATGTAACACTATTTTGATTCTGGATACAATATAATCTTTTTATATACATTGTTTTGGTGTGCTTTCTATGCCGATCGTCCCCTTAGAATCTAAGGCTATGTCTACACTGCAGTGGACAAAAAACGACCTGAAAACGAATTACTAAAAACGTTCATGAAACTGAGTTTTCTGTCCACTGCCTGTCAAAAGCAGCTGAAAAACATCCGTTTTTTGGCGCGTTTTTCGTTTTTTGGAGCGTTTTTTGCAGCGTTTTTGAAGCGTCTTTGCTCTGCTTTTTAATGTATGCACAAATTAAGCCATTGGATGTAAGCTACACCCTACAGGTGGAGTTAACATGTTAAGTAGTCACTTCCTTTAGATCACTGTAGCCATTTGAGCACATTTTTCCTTTTGGCTGCGCTGCGTGCTACTGCTTTTTAAATTTTTTCACCAGATTCTTTCACCAAAATCCAAAAAACCCACATTATCTTTGCATACAGCAAGATAACTGATTACGCAAAATCTGTAGCAATGTCTTGTATGCTGCTGCTGATGCTACTGCTTTATTAAAATTTTGCAACAGATTATTGCCCAAAATTCCACAAAAACCCACATTGTACTTTGCATACAGCAAGATACACTGTATTAGCGTCAAAATCTATTAAAGATATTGATCTTAGCCCCAAAATCCCAAAAACGCATTTTGCACAAATCCGTAAAAAAATATATTTTTAGCGTCAAAAGCTAGATCAGTTTATTAGCGCCAAAATCTTTAAAGATATGGATTTTAGCCCCAAAAGCCATACAAAACGGATTCTTGCGCCAAAATCCGTAAAAAACGTATTTTTAGCGTCAGAGGCGAGATAACGTTATTAGCACCAAAATCTGTAAAAAAAATTATTTTAGTGCCAAAAAACGTAAAAAAACGGATTCTTGTGCGAAAATCCGTAAAAAAAATTATTTTTGGCGTCAGAAGCGAGATGACGATATTAGCGGCAAAATCTGTAAAAAAATTATTTTAGTGCCAAGAAACATAAAAAAAGGATTCTTGCGCCAAAATCAGTTAAAAAAAACGTATTTTTGGCGTCAGAGGCGAGATAAAGTTATTAGCGCCAAAATCTGTAAAAAAAAATATTTTAGTGACAAAAAACGTAAAAAAACGGATTTTTGCGCCAAAACCCTTAAAAAAAACCTTATTTTTGGCGTCAGAGGTGAGATAACGTTATTAGCGCCAAAATCTGTAAAAAAATTATTTTAGTGTCAAAAAACGTAAAAAACGTATTTTTGCGCCAAAATCCGTAAAAAAAAACGTTTTTTTGGTGTCAGAGGCGAGATAACGTTATTAGCGCCAAAATCTGTAAAAAAAATAATTTTAGTGTCAAAAAACGTAAAAAAACGGAATTTTGCGCCAAAATCCATAAAAAAAGTATTTTTGCGTCAGCGGCGAGATAATGTTATTAGCGCCAAAATCTGTAAAAAAAAATATTTTAGTGCCAAAAAACGTTAAAAAACGGATTTTTGCGGCCAAAATCTGTAAAAAAACGGATTTTTGGCGTCAGAGGCGAGGTAACGTTATTAGCGGCAAAATCTGTAAAAAAATTATTTTAGTGCCAAAAAATGTAAAAAAACGGATTTTTGCGCCAAAATCCGTAAAAAAAAAAAACCCGTAGTTTTGGCGTCAGAGGCGAGATAACGTTATTAGCGCCCAAATCTGTAAAAAAAATGATTTTAGTGCCAAAAAACATAAAAAATGGATTCTGGCGCCAAAATCCGTAAAAAACGTATTCTGGCGCCAAAATCCGTAAAAAACTTATTTTCAGCATCAGTAGCAAGATAACTTTATTAGCGCCAAAATATGTTTAGAAAAGGATTTTAGCATCAAAATCTGTAAAAAAAAAAACAGATTCTGATGCCAAAATCTGTAAAAAACGTATTTTTAGCGAAAAAAATATGAATTGCGCAAAAATCGTTAGCGATCTGTAAAAAAAAAAGCATGATCATTTTATTACAAAAGGTACAAAAAAGGACACATAAGACACTGGTATGCAAATTTGATAAGGATTAACCTTTGTTACCACCCATTATAGGTGTAACTTGGGTCTCTGGGAGGGTTTTCATTGAAAAATCGCGGCAAAAAACGCTGCGAAAACGCGCCAAAAGACGTCCGGCGCTTTCCATAGACTCCTGTAATAAATTTTCTGCCCGGCTCTGGCGGTTTTTAGAGCATGTTGCAAAATACGACCAGTAAAAAAAACGAGCAGAAAAAAGCGGCTCAGTGTAGACAGCGGGACGTTTTTACATTAGAAGTCTATGGGAGATGATTACAGTCGTTTTTCCAGCGTTTTTAGAAAACGAAAAACGCTAAAAAGCGGATGTTTTTCTGTGCAGTGTAGACATAGCCTAATGGAGACATGTGTGAAAGAAGATGCTTCGAAGTGAATTGTCAAGTCTTGTTTTCAGTGTATAATGCGCCTGAATGTGTGAAAGTGGTTTTTGTGAGATTATAAATGGAGTCTAATGTTCGACGCGCTTCGTCTATGTGTTAGGCGCAGAACTTAGGAGCATTAGTAATGCGCCAAACATGTATAAAGGCTATAGATAGGTTGAAAATAAAAATCATTAGAATAGCATGTCAGTGAATAGAAACTATGATGCTGATGTTTTTGGGGTAAAAGGCACAGGTCCCAGCAATATCTGTCCCGTGCGGGCCCCCTTGCTGTATGTAAATAAAGGGTAAAGACACAAAAAAAAAAATTGCCCCAAATGAAAGGGTAGAAAAATTTTTAAAAAATTTTTAAAATCGGAACAAAAAACCCATCAGTGGGTTATTTAATGCAAAACCCTAGATTTAAAATTCAAATTAAATTTAAATACTTTTTATGGGAAAAATTTTTTTAATTTTTGAATATATATATTTTTTTATTTTTTTAATTTTTATAATGAAAAAAATTTTTTTTTAATAAAATTTTAAATAATTTTATTTTATATATTTTTATAATTATCAGAACTCACTTTTTATTATTGTACTGTTGTAAGTTCAAAATTTTTTAAAAATTTTTTTTCCCTGACAGAAAAATCTGGGTTTCCCATTTTTCGACTCCTCGGGCAAAACCCCCCAAGGGAGTTTAGGTCTGCCGGCAAAGCAGTAATGCCCCCCCAAAAGTTTTTTTTCCCCGGAGCCACTTCAAAATTTTTTGGTCAAAACTTACGAAGGGTGGTGCAACACCCCCCAAAACCCCCCCCAGAACGCTCCAAACATTTTAAGGACCCTTTAAGGAAAGTTTTTTAAAGTCTATAAACCCTATGCACCAAAACACATTCATTGGGGCGCTTTAAAGACATCCTACCCGGGCTCACTTGGGCGCATTTTTTTCACCCAAAAAGGGTTTAAAAAACCCCAACCCATAAAAATGTCCCCAAATAGGTGGGAATTTTTGTTGTTTTTTCAATGTTTTTTAAATTTTTTCAATCTTAATATTTTTTTAAAAATTTAAAAACAAATAATATTTTCTACAGGTAGCTGCAGACCAGACAGACTGCCCCTATGCTTACAATAGGCATGTGAAACACAGAACTGGTTTATAGGCAATTTAAAAAAGGGGGATCCATCTGATTAATCCTTTTTTTTAATTCATGTAACTGCTTTGGGGCTTTTTCTTTTCCATGGGAAGAAATGGTGCCATGATACACTAAGGAAAGAAGATCAGTGGGCTAGTGCAGTGTGATACTCTTGGTAATGTTGCTGGGAAAACTTGGGTCCAGGCATTCATGTGGATGGTACTTTGACACAAATCACCTACCTAAATATTGTTGCAGCCAAGTCCCCTTTCTTTTTTGATAACAATATTCCCAATTTCATGGCTTTTTTCCCAGCGGGCCTAATTTCTCTTCAAAAATTGTTCAGAATTTCTTTTATTTGAGGAACAACATAAAAATTTTTTTAAAAATTTTTTAACTGTTTTTTTTTCCCAACTTAAATCCGTTTGGGTTTTTTGAGAGATGTGCTGAATAAAGCAAGTCTAATCCATAGACGCCCCACCTTGCAACTTGCAAGACTTTTGGATCTGTGTTAAGGGTTTGGGTGTCGATCCCTCGGGAAATTCCTTAACACTAGAACTCTGATGGAGTCTTTGGGGGCCCCCTTTTTTTTTTTATTTCTCTTTGTGACTTTTTTTTTCGGGAATTTTCCGGCTTGAAATTTCGGTGATTTTTTCCAAAAAAATATTTGTGAAAAAAAAATTTTGTGGGGAAAAAAAAATTTTTTGGGGTTGAAAAATTTGGCGCGTTTTTTAAAAAATTTAACCAAGAACTACTGGGGGAGTCATTTTGACTCCCTATTTAAATTTTGGGGTTTTCCCTTTTTTGGTCACTAAATGTTGCTAAAAAAGTTTTGTGATTTTTTTTTCACTTTTGTCTTATTTACCCTGATGTTCATATAATGTAGTTCAATTTACATGTAATTTTTTTTAAAATTTTACTTGTTTTTTTTACCTGCTTGTATTCCCTGTTTTAAGGGGAAAAAAAATAGTTTGGTTTAAATTTTGGCTCTTATCTTTGTTTAATGAAGGGGGGGTTTTTTTTTCCAAAGGTTCAGCAGGAGACGGAAATTCGGGGATAGTAATTTTACTTCGTTCAGCTTAAGAGCAAAGAGAACGGCGAAAGACATACGAGCCTGAAGACTCATACAGGGGGAAATTTGTTATAAAAATTAATTTTGGGCTCCTGCAACTGTTTTCGCCCCCCTACTTTTTGAAGGGGGCAGAACTTTTATTATTTTTTTAGTTTTCTTTTCATTTCTTTTTTTTTTAAAACAGGGAACTATTAAAATTTATGGAATTTTGGGGAAATATGGAGAAAACGTTTGATAAAGCCCTCAGGATTTTCTGGCTATTTTGCAATCCATACCGGAGAATGAATCGGTTTCCAAAATTTGAGGAACATTTTTTGATTCTGCCCAGGGGATGAAGATTTCTTTTCCTAAAAGAACATATAAGTGAATCGAAGCCCTCAAAAGGGGAAACAAATCCAGAATTAAGTAGTTATGTGTTTTTTTTGTTCTTCCAAAACACTGATTTAGGGCCTGTGCACAAACCCAAAATTTCTGTCGGGAATAGCCTTTGGGATTTTCTTGCCGCAATACGGGCCCGGGTCCCTTTCCCCCGCTAAAGGGCCTAAAATCCCCCCTCCGAACCCCGGGGGGACCCGCTGCCCGGGGACAGACCGTTTCTTACGCGCAAGCGGGGCTCCGCCCCGACAGCGGCTCCCCCCGGGGGTTTCGGAGCGGAGCTTCAGGTATAAAAAATCCGTTTTGTACCGAGGGGGCCAGGAACGGGCCGGTTTGTGGGGGAAGAAATCCGGGGGGGAAACCGCCGCAAAATCCCCCCAGTGGCACGGACCCTTACAAAAAAAAAAATTCTAAATATTACAAATTTTTTTTCCAGATTTTCCCCAAAAACATAAACGGGGGATCGGGCTCTGCAGTTATTTTTCCCCTCGTGACCATCCCCCGGGTTTTGGACAGAAAAAAAACAGCAAAACGTCCCGAAATGAAAGAAAAAACAGGTAACGGGGCGGCAAAGGGGGGTAATGAAACAACAAACCCCAAAGAGAAGGCGAATTTTAAAGGGTTTTTAATTTCAGGGGAAGGTATTAAATTGGAAACCTTTAAAATTTGGGGGAGAAACTTCCCCGGGTGGGCGGACACCCAAAAATTTTCCCTTGGGAGAAGCCCCGGGGCCCTACGGGGTTTAGGGCCAGAAAAAATTTTATGATATTTCCTTTGAGCGCTGGCTTTTTATTTTTGATTCTTTATTTATTACCCAAAAAATAAAAAATTTTCGCTTCCCAGAAGCATGCAGGAAAAATAATTTACATTTTACTCTATCTGTTGGGACCCTAATGCTTCTTTTCAAAATTCTATGCTGGGGAATATCGGGCCGAAACCGTCCCCTATTTAGCGTATTTGGGGGAAATTGCGGGGGAAAAACCGTTTTGCAAAGGGGACAAGGTCAGGGACCGCTTTTTAAAATTTTTTGAGGTTTTCCCTCAGATTTGATGAAAAAATTTCCGATGGGAGACACTGCAAAGGGACAAGTTTGCTCTTTTTTTCTCCCGTGGGGGGCCCGGGTTTTATTAAAAATTTTATTGCTTTTTTAAAAAACCTTTGGGCCCAAATACATAACGGGGGATAGCAATTTTTCCCCAAGCAAAACTAGGTGCCCCATTCACGCAGTACGGGCCCCAAAACCCCTTTAAAAATATGGCCACAAATTTTGGGCAAGCTGTTGAAAAGGATAGAAAATTTATCTGGAAAATTGGCTTCCCTTATCTAGGCAAAAAATGAAACACCCCGTGTTTGGGGAACCGTTTAGCTGCCCTTTTGGAAATTTAATTTTTATTGGGACCCGTTTTTGAAAAAAGGTCGCAATGTTAAAAACCGATAATTATTTTACTTCATTTAAAATTAGCAAAACACCCAAAAAAAAGCAAAGGGAAAAAAACCATGTGGGAACACTAAAGAAGAAAAGGGAAAAAAAGAAGTCCCCTAAAAAAAATAAAATCCATGAAAAGGAATTTTTCAACACAAAAGGGTTTTTTAGAAATGAAGACCTTTTTACATTTACAGTATATCAAGGGAAAGGTCAACAAAAATGTTTTTCATTTTTGGGGTTTTTGTCCAAAACCAGTTTTTTTTGTTGGTCTGTTTTCCCCTAAAAAAACTCCAGAAACGGTAAAATTTTTTCAATAAAAAAAAATATGGAGTTGATGTAAATGGGTTAGATGGGACGGGAAAAATACCACAAACATGCACAAGGGGGATTTGGCCCGTTCCCTGCATTTGAAAAAGCCTTAGACTTTGCCGGGGAAAAATGCCTGGGTTTTTTAAATTTAAGGGAATTTTCCCAACCCCAAAAAACCGCAAAAGGAAATTTTTTCAAACGCTTTTTGGAGAGTTTGATTGGGCCTTATGTCCCCAGATTTGGGAAAAGGGTTCCACGCCCCAAATTTTTAAAATGCTCAAAGTTTGGTTCTAAACCAAAAATTTTTCCAGATCCAAAAAAAAAAAGTGAAGAAAAAAAGATCGGCGGAAAAGTAAAACTTGTGGTAAGTCTTTGGGTGGGCAAAAATGCTGCCCTAAATTTAAAGGGAATGCCAAAATTTCAAAACACTAAATGTTTTTGAAAGGGGAATTCGCCCCCCATAAATTTTCATTTTTTTTGCTCCCCCACCTACATTTCTCTGTTTTTGTTCTTCGTTGTTGTTTTATGTGTGCACTTGAATAAAAAAAATGTTTGAAAAAGTTCTTTATAATTATTTTTTTTTTTTTTGTAAAATAAAGAAAAGGGAGAAAAAAAAAAAAAAATCAAAAGGGATTACCCGTTGGATCTCACAATAATAAAACATTACAAAAAAAATTTAATTTTTAATAAATAACCACAAATGAAAAATCTAAAATTTAAAAGAAAAAAAAGGAAGGAGTCAAAAAAGAAATCCTTTCAAGGGAGTTTAGGGGGGGTCAGAGTCCTGTTCCTAGTGTTAAAAAAGGCTTTTGGGGGGTAAAAACCTCAAAGGGGTACAGTAAATTGGGGCAGGGAAATGTTCCCAAAAGGCAGAAACTTCCTGTCTTACACCCTCTCGATTAAATTAAATCATCAGGGGAAAAAGGATGTTATGTTTCTCTTTGGCCATGTTTGATTGCATGGCAACTGCTTAGGATCTTTTCATGACAGCTGATCTGGCTGCACGCCTGGAGCTTGTGGGGCTACTTTTTGGGCAACTTTTTTAAACGTTTGGGGCTTAAAAGGGTGTTTAAATTTTCTTTTTAGGCAGTGTAGAATGCGCCAGAAATTTTGAACCTGTTCTTCTGCAGGTCTTTCATACCGGGCGTGTAAGCCAAAAACCACAAGTCGGCTCAGGGGACCCCCTTTAACCTGGTCTGGGGTGTTTTTCCCGCAGGTTTTAACCAAAATAGGCCCCGTGTGTGCCAATTCCCAAGTCTGGCTCAGGGACCACCTTTTTTTCCTGGTCTGGGGTTTTTTCTAATTGTTCTGGGGCCTTGTTTGGAGTCAAAATCCAAATTTTGTCTTTTTCTATGAATGTGGTGTGACGCCCCCAGAACACCCCTAATCTTTTTGGGACATTAAAAAGTTCTTTGGGTATTACAAAAAGGCCCCCCTTTTCGGCCAAAGTTTGGAAAAAAACCTATTTTAAACATTCCTTTTTTTCTTTAAAATGCACCGGAAAAACCCGGAAACATCCCTGTTCATACATGTTTGCCTCTAAACCTTTTGAAAGCCAGTAAAGTCTGGTGGTCTATTAAAAAGCTATTTAGCAAAGGGCCTGGGCTAGCCCGTTTTGTGAAAGAGCATTCGGCCAATAATTTATTCGAGTAGTTTCAGAATTTTTTGGAAAACAACTCCCATGTTCAAATTTCAAATTTGGGTTAAAATTTCCCCCATTCCCATTTTAAAGTTATGGGAGAGGAAAAAACCAGGTTTATTTTTACACCCAAAAAAGTGAGGTGGGAAACGGAAATTTAAAATTTCCCCAAAAGTAAAAAAGGATTGTTTGGGAAAATCTTAGTCAAAACAATTTGGCTTTTAAAAGTTACAGAAAAAAATTCCAGGTAAATAAAAACCATTCCTTTAATGGCCCAAACCCAAAAAAATTTAGGGGGACGTTTTGCCATTTTCAGGGACAGCGTTGGGAGCAGCTGCTACGGGGCTTTAGAAGACAAATATGAGTTATAAATGCAGGGCATGCCCCCCACAAGAAAGGGTTTTTTTACCCTGGGAAATCAGGAAAGGGGGGCAGTTTCCCAAAGCAGAAATATTATTGGGTGCTTATTCAAAGTGGCTTGAGAGGACAAATATGAGTAATATAAATGCTGATGTGCACCCCACAACACAGGGACACCCGTAACTCAGACTGTGGTGGCTGCTGGCTATGCAGAAATAAAATTTGGTGCTATTTCACAGTGGCTTGAGAGGAGAAATATGTCTGATGCAGGTTCCGCCCTCCCACCGGACAGGTGCCCCTCCCCCCCACACCTGTGCTGTTCAGAGAACTGGAGCTGTTTAAAAAATACCTAACTAATACTAACTAGAATTTTGTAATCTTGCTGTACCCTAATCTAACTACTCTATAAAACATACTTTTCAGTTGTAAAATCGCTGGGAAATGATCGGGAAATAATCTCTACTAGATTTCGAAAAAGCTCAGCAGAGAGACAGTGATCTGTTCTGTTCGCTGTAAAGGAGCTAATGGCACCGATCAGGAAGCCAGTGAGATCCCTACACACCCCACTGGTGATGTTCTTCACCCCTCCCCCCCCGTGCTCTGCGCTGATGGACTGGCCACCAAAATTACAGGAAGCGCCAAAAATTGTGCGATTGGAATCCGCGATGGCCGATTAATGATCAGATTTTAAGAGAAATAATCTCTTCATCGCAGAACCAAGATTTTAGTGAAAATCTGCCCGATTTCAACTTTTGGCGATTTCATTGCTCAACACTAATCCTGATATATTATATTTTTTGAAATCTATTGCCTAGTTTAGTTGTGTCAAATTCTAGGGTGACATATATGATTTTTTTCACGCAGGCGCCATTTCTTTGTGCGCATTAGTAGCGTAGAATGCGCCTAAATCTATTAACCTGTTCTACTGCGGTCATAAATTTAGCTCTTTCTAGCTACTGAGCGAAAATTCTGGCTCAGGTAGACCACTTTTCCGGCAGTAATGCGCCTGGATTTGCCGTTCAAAAGTCATACACGCGTAGCTTCGTACGGTTGTAGTGCAATACGCTTTCCGGCACGCCCCCTGATCTCAGGCGCATTGCAAAGTACCGCTGGCGCTTTATGCACCTAATATTAGAGTGCACCTCATTAAAAATCTAGCGACGAGAGCTGCGGCAGTTTTCGGAATGAAAAGACGCCAGGTGCAGCCCCGTACATACATGTCGCCCCTAGTGTTTTGTTGTTTCAAGTCTAAGTTCCATTTGTCCAGGTTTTAGAGTTTTTTAGTACCTGAAAATATAAATTTGGTGCTTGTCTAGTTCCTGCCTTGTTCTGCTCAGGTAGTTACTGGGTCCTAGAACTGCTTACTACATTAGGGTCAGTTGTACCTTACAATTTTGAGGGAAAGTTTTAGGGTCAGTTTTAGGGATAGAGGTTTCAGTGTCAGGGCCAGCCACAATGCAAGGTTTAGGGGAACATTAAGGGAAAGTTATGGTTAGTAATCACTATTATTCTCTTGTTTCAGGATTGGACCTGCATGGGGAATCTCCACTAACTGTGGACCTACCACAATCTGCCCACTGCCATTTGTTGAATCAGTCTTTCTTCTTTTGATTTATATGCTTTATAAAGTTATTTTTTATGACTTCTTGTATACTTTCCTATTTGTCTTGTTTGTTGTGTGGAGTGTTGAGAAGCACCTACACAATATTTTAATGTTATGGCTCATTTGTTCATACTTAAAGTTCTGCAAAATAAATGAGGCCCAGTACAACTAAACTGATTCTAAAGTAAAAAAAAAAAAGTTTATGTGGTTCCTAAAACCAAAATCGTTTTGGTCCTGAAGGGGTTGAAGCAGTTGCTTTATTTCATATGGAGCTTTTTCTCATACACACTTTTGATAAACAACAGAGGAGGTTTAAACAAGTGCATCATTATGGTAGAAAATTGTATGTCAGCATCAAAAAATTGTTAGTCATTATCAAGTCTGCCCTTGGACTAGGCCATTCACAGGAATCTTGAATTCTCAAAGATGTGATGTTATAAGCCCTTTAGAGAGATGAGTTATAGATGTTCTATCTACTCTAATTCCAGGTATTATTTTCCAGAGTGTAAATAAAATCTCCAGTAAACACTAGTCATCTTTTGAATATTTTTGTATAGTTGTTGGAACAGTATCTGGTATTTTAGCAAGACAGAAATAAGTCATCAGTAATAATTGCACTGATGTGTTGTTAGGCATTGATTCTGGTAATTTCTGGCTGCAAAGTTTTCAGATAGCAGAAAAACAAATGCAAACTGGAGAAGAAAATCAATCTGCAGGAAATGAATGATATGTATCTTGTTTTTTTTCACTTCAGTCTGTAGATGCTTTCACTATTTTTGAGACAGACAATTCCATGGTTTCAAAAAGTAAAGTTAACCTGTTGCACAGTATACTGCTAAACCAGAGAAGTGTATGTGGCTATGATTTAAAGTGGATCTATCAAACGTACCTGCTGTTTGTTTAAAGGGGTTCTTTCACCATGCTGTTTCACAGAGCCTGCTCTTCACAGTCAGCTTCATCCTCCCACTTCCTGGCTAGGCTGCGGATGCTTCTAAAGCAGTGGCTGACATTTCAGATCTGCTGTTCCTGGCTGAACCTGTTTGAAGGACACTGGAAGTGTTTAAATAGCATGGCAAAAGGCTATAAAGCTCTGCAGAGTTAAAGTTTGATAATAAGAAACATAAACCAAAACACATGCTGCTGATAAGATACAGCAGGGAGTGACCTCACCAGCCCGTCAACCCCGGACACTGCGGCTATAGCAAAGAGAGAGGTGGTTGGTGTGTATTTATATGATTTTATATATACTCTTTATATACTTTTCATCAAAGTTTTCTTTGTTCTCTCCAAAGAACACTGATGTCTTTGGAATGTTAATATACATGGGGCCCCCTCATCCAATAATTGGAAACATATGGCCTGGAGGTATAGCCTTATTGAAATCAACAAGGTTCTTTGCTTCAGTAAGCATACAACCAGAGGTGGGAACCATATGGAAATGTTAACTTTAAAACAACATATAGGAACTAGATGGTTTTTTTAAGGTAAAAGGGGATTGGCTAATGTATTCTTGCAGAAGAAGGAAGGTTATAAAAAGTTAGGAAATACTTGGATTGGGGGGAGACACAATTTGAAATGGTATAGGCAATATGCTGTATACAGTTTGTCTCTCAATGCTTGCATTGAATAAAACCTGGATATTTTTACCTTCAACTAATTTTTAATTTGAAAACCCGATCAACATCTGAAAAGCTTTATTAAGCTACAACATTGGTAACCTATGGAAGTTTGTGTACGCAAGCAGGAGATAAGAACTGCTCCTGCTTTGGAAGGCAGCCAAATCAGAACAGAAATGTATTTGGTAAAAGTCTTTAAACATATAAATAATATTGGTCTGTATGCTTGATCTTTTAGTTAAACGTCAACTTCTTTTGTATACCACTATTTTCAGCCCAGTGCCATATGTTAAGCAGCCTCCACTGCTTGTAACGTACGTTCAATGCAAAATATGGCTACAACTTTATAAATGCATTCTTCTTATTTATTAAACATCATTCAGTCCGATTTAAGACAAATGTAACGTATTTTAAAATGTCAAAGCACATTTAGACAAAAAAAGGGCAATGGCACACTTAAATTTGCGTCCCGCAGGGAACTTCACATGAGTCCGTTCAATCCACACTGGGATAGCTGGGAGATGCCGAGCATAGAGACAGAGGAGCACACCTGAACTGCGACATTTCGAAGGTTCCACCTTCTTTTTCAAGCATGCATGCTGTGCTTGTAACCCTGCTTAAATACCATAGCCGTATTAAAACAAAAAGTTAAAAACATACATATTTCTGAAGCATATATTGTTGTTACAAGAATACTCTAAGGCTATACATTTCATTTAGACCTTTAGGTGATAATTAGTGTTGAGCGATTGCGTTGGCTATCGAGATCGATCGATAGTCGATAGTCGGCCGCTATCGATAAGGTTTTTCGATAGTGAGCATCGATTATGCGCGATGACCATTAAAGTCTATAGAGCAACAACACCTTCATTATTACACCCAAACAAGGCTGGAGAAGCTGAAATTAACATCCACAACAGTCAAATGGATACATGCTACATCTTAGGCAACACACTTAGGTTATAAAAGTCACAGAAAAAAATGTCACAGACCATTTACTATCCCTGTCTTGTACCACAGCCTGAACCCCTTAAACCTGCATCACCCCAAAAATTTAAAAATGCCGAAGGA